>WBMY01005588.1:158190-210136 GCA_013397315.1 Donacobius atricapilla | reverse complement strand
TTTTTTTTTTTTTTTCCCAATCTACCTTATGCCTGTCTGGGGCAAGCACTCTATGGAAAAGATAGCCTGTAATTTTGTTAGTGTAGACTGCTGTAGGACATGTGCAGACAGGATACATGTTTTAAGTAAAGCCTTTTAGGAAGGGTGTTTTACTATATTAAGACATGTTAGCATAATGTAGCATTAAGATGTGTTACTGATCTGTTTTGTTGTCATGCGTCTTCTTTCAGATGTATGCACAGGTTTTGTTCTTCAAAGTTCAGTGTTAATGATCAGGTAGGAGTGTGCAGAGATCATGCCCTGAGCCTGTGAGCTGCCTTTAAAGCAGCATACAGTACGTTATTCTAAGTAGATACAGGAATTAGCACAATTATCTTTCAACATTTCCCTCAAAAGTCATGTAAAAATAGTCATACTTAAAAGCATTTCCTAGGATATTTTCCTGTTATTGTAGTATTTGGTAGGGTTTTTGTTGGTTGTGGGCTTTTAATTTTTAGTGTAAATCTTGCTTCCTTTTCCAAGAGGACTCATCTAGCTGAAGATGCAGTACCTATATATAATGAAGAGCAAAAACTACATAGCCAGTTATAAAATTGAAGCCCTTAGAAACGTCACTCCTTTATAATAAAACTTCTTAGTGTTCTGAGCCTTTTTGAGGGGAGCTAAGAAAAGAGAATGTAAAGAAAACAGCAAAACCCACTTACTTTTTAGGGTGCCTTTTCTGCCCTTATTTCTCACCAGATCTGTTTGAAATGGTATATCCTTCCAAGAACTTTGCATCCTAAATTTAGGCTGCTGGTAGACAGCCATGCAGCGCAGAAGTAATGTAGCACAAATGGCTTAAATGAGGACAACTACAACGCTGACCCTGTTCAAGCCTTAGTTTCATTATTTGGAGAAACCATTGTCTCAATTCCACTTGCTTGAAAGATGCAAATACAATTTTCATTTAAAACCTAAGAAATGGGACTTTTTTTTTAATGTATTGGTAAAGTTTAACTTGCCAAAATAAAGGATTATCTTATCACAGAGAGAGCTGTTCCACATAACATTAGAAACTAGATTTCCTAGTTTCTGAGCACTATGTCAGTCATATCTTTCTCTCCGTCTTACTGTTCACATCTATTGAGTGAAGTAATTTTTTATCCAGTAGAAAACGTTTAGCACTGAATTTCATTTTTAAATTCTTGATGTTAGTGGTGATTATATGATGCAGGAATGGTTAAAGATTTGAGAGACTCTGAAAAGGGAAATCTTAAAGGTCTTATTTGAAAGAAGAGGCAATAGCACTGTTTTGTTTTCTTACTTGTTCTGTAAAAGCAAGCAATTGTATCTATGAGTTTACCGTCTTGCTTCTGATTTCCAGTTTTATCTGGTCCTTGATGGAATGCAGTTTTTTAAAAACCCTTAATAAACAAACAGACCTACAGCTATATCTCTTCATCTGTCACCAACTCAATTTTTTAAAAATTATCTGACCACAGCTTACCCCATATCAGATGAGAATTAGGAAGAAAAAAAGTACTGGATTCGAGATCTTCTGTGGAATTCAGATACCCTACACATCTATTTTCACCACAGTTTCTCTTATTTCCTGAAAGAAATGAGAACAAATAGTTTTCTCATAATTCACCAATTTTTAGCTTTATTTTTTGTGCATAAACTCCATAAGAGAACTTCATATTGTTCACTCTACAGAAAAAGTTCTTAATGGGAAATTAATTTTTCAGCTGGAGTTCTTACTGTAAGGGCAAGCTTTAGCATTGGTTCCGGACATTAAAACATAAAGAAAGGTTATATCAGCTTTCATCAAATTAATTAAAAATGAAAGAACTAAGCACAGAAATTATTTTTATAGGGGGCAAATCATTGATTTCCAGGAGAAGGGACCAGGTCAGATGTTCCCAGATTGCTTTGTAGAACACAGTGGTGGTCCAGAGCAGGGTCATAGCCTTCTAGTTCAGGCTGTGTTCCTCCTTTCTAGCTACTTAACTTTATTGAGACAAAAGTAGAAAAATATTCGGCTTTGTTTTAATACCACTTTTCCCCCCCAAACCTGTTTTTTGTAGTTGCTAGGGGATGTTTATACAAGTGGGATTGAGATATGAGGACTTAGTTAAGATACGGTACAAGATCTATGACAATATTTGAAGACTCCCTAATTCACAAGCTGCAGTAGGTCCTCTCCTGGCTGCAGTAGCCCAGTTTGTGAGTGGTGGCTTGTCTAGTAAGGATCTGTGGGAAATGTGACTAGTTGGGTTTTCATTTTGTGATGTAGCTGTTCGGGTTGTTTCTCTAATCTGTTTATCAAACAGCTGTTCTCTGTTTCCATGGCACAAATAATTCAACAGTGGTTACAAAGATTGTGGAACTACCTGTTGCAACTATAGCCTGTCCCTCAGAAGCAGTTTTTTATGCCCCACCTTTAGGCACTTGCTTATAGGTTGAAGGGAAGCAGAGAGCAGATGTCAAAGAGCTGATTCATCCCGTTCTCCCTCTTGGCTGTCAGGAAGGACATTTTTTTGGCTTCTTTTAGATCACTTGTTGTAAAGGTCCTAAATCATCTTGTTACACAGTTACAGTTATAGTCCCTCAAGGGAAAACATCTATCCAAGCAGATCAAAATTAGATTTAGAGGAGATTTTCTCACAGGAAACAAGTTAACATCTTGAAATTGCTTGTCCAGTTTGGGTTTTATGTGGTGTTCTTTTTTACAATTCAGAGGTATGCCACAAGAATATTCAGTTGTTTTCAACATTACCATTTCTACCTTTTCCCATGCATTTTTCTGTTAGACTAATTATTGTAGTGATATTGTAGGTACTTTTAATAGTGGAAAATATATAAGTTCCAAATTTTTTGTTAGTATTTATGGGGGGAAAAAAGGGACTAAAATAGAAAAAGATAGAATAAGGAACCCAAGCACATTAAATAAACTAGAATTTATTATACCAAACCTGCTGTTATATCCTACATAAGCCTTGAAATAGTTTTTCAAGAAAGTTCAACAGTAAAATAATGATCATGTGCCATTTTGCAAATGGTTTATTTTCATTCTTTGCAATATAGAGATGTTTAGTTTTGAAATCAGTCTTATGTCCTTAGTTTAAAAATCTCTCTAGACACATTGTACTGTGTTACACTGGTTATGTTTGGCTGGCCTTACTGACACTGTAGAAAGTGCAAAGATCACAAGTGATGGAAACTTAGACTCAATCAGTTTTAGGGAAACTTGCCAAAATAAACCACAGGCCATCAGAAGAACATGGGGTAGTTAATGTAAATCTTGGGGAAAAAAAACCCATAAATCCTGTATTTGAAAAGTATTTAGAATGATGGCCTTCCCATATAATAACAGTTTTGATGTATTTCAGAAGTCAGTGAGCATAATAATAATTTTATGTGTGCTGATACAGTGGATATTGGCACATATGATGATAGTGCTGAATAAATTTAGCCACTGAAGCAAATAAATACTTTGTATAAAAAAACCTCAGTTTTTCTGGTAAGTATGCTATGAAGTCCTTCTAGTGCAAAGAAGAAGCCATCAAGGCCATGGCTCAAAATTACATGCCTTTTGGGGCTTTGAGTAACCTGGTCTAGTGGAAGGTGTCCCTGCCCATGGCAAAGGGGCTCTAATTAGATGATCTCTAAGGTCCTTTTCAGACCAAATCGTTCTATGATTCTAAGGATCAGTGAGAAGAAATATACAGACAATTGCTTTTTCAAGAGTTCTGATAGTGCTTTTTGTCAACACATTCAGAGATTCCCATCTCTTGTTATATTTTGGTTTTTTTCTAAGTTTAAAATCGTATGAAGTTCTAGGTTGTGGACAGTACTTGGAAGAGAAGCCCTAGAAATGGTGAGAAAGACTGGAAGATCTGTCATCTGTCTTTCTGTGATAAAACAGCCTAAGACTGGCTAAATGACAGGTGTTGAATTCTTATTAAATACATTAATTATTTATGGCTTTCAATTGTTCTTTTGTTAGTTCGTGCTGTACTCTGAGATTAACAGTGTGTTACTGATTTATGTTTACAATTAGCAGCTTCTCTGGAGGAGGACAGAACTTTGTGATTATGTGGGGTGTTGGTTTTTTCCTTGTTGTATATATTACTCTTTAGTTATACAATTGCTAAGTGCTTCTGTTATTGCTTTCCACTGTTTCCTGACAATGCAGTATTAGTGGAAAAAAGGTACAGACAGCACAGGCAAGTTGAGCCTGTTTTTATTCTTTTATTTGCCTCTGACTGGAGCAATACTCATAAATTGCTGTTTTGTTTATTATAACTACTAACATTTTTCAGAGCAATAAAAGCACTCTACTTTTTGAAGACTTCTCTAATCCCTACTGCTATCAGATCCTGTGTCCTTCTGGGACTGAAGCTCATTCATTGTAGTCTTTGGTACTGAACATCTGTCTTCAGGCATTTGTACCTGAAGGAAAAGGCTTTTCCCTTTAGAGTGAATTAGTCTGTTTTTTGTGTAATTTAAACTTGGAAAGGAAGAGGAGATTTGGACTTCTAAGAATGCAGTAAAGCCAATCTTTTAGAGAATGAGGGATCAAACAGAAATATAAGCCATTTGGTCTCCAAGAAGAATTACCCATTTGGGCCATGTGGGTACCAGCAATAGTAGCCACAGCCAACAATGGTGCCAGAAAAAGAACTGAGGACCAGCCTCATATATAAATGATATGAGGCATTTTTATATAGAAATATCCCTTCTAGGCATTGACATCTGGCTGTTAAATATTGCCAGACATGCCCTATAGTGACAGCCAATGCTGAGCTTACTGTTCTGTTGGATGAGGAAGGTGAGCAAAAAATAATTTGTAGATGTTACCAAACCATAAAACATTGCTTATGATCAGGTTTTACATAATCTGAAATGCTTTACTTAGATGAAGATTCAGACATAACCTATGCATGTTGAGAGTTTATTCACTTAAATAGTTTCACTGAATAAACAGTAGCAACTTCTGTGTGATGTAAAATACATTATTATTAAGAGAATTTATTTGAACAAAATTAAGGTAATTTGAGGAGGTCAAGGAAGCTGGTCTACCTTTATATTATTTAACTAGACTTTATTCTCACTGCTCCACTGAAGTATTGATGGGAGTAGTTGTTAGCAATGTTTGTCTCTAAACTGATACCTTTCACAGCTTTAATGGAAGGATAAATGTAAATTAAGATTAATTCCCATTAACTGTCATTTTCATTACCATTACCATGTTTGATACATCTCAGCTGTTTTTGTGAAATTTCTATCAGTGATCTCCTGAAGTTGAATAGGACAATTAGGCAGGGACCTTCCTCTTTTAGGTGCTTTGGACATGCAGCAGTCGTCCTATGCTGCCATCTCCAGTGGTCTGGAGTCTGCTACGCTTTGCAGCATGGCAAATTGATCTACTGCAAGAACGCAGAAAGAACATGCACTTATTTTCCAGCTGCAGTTAGGTCCATTCACAGACTCGTGCTTGTTTTGTTTTCTTAAATGTATCAATTCTCTCTGTAGTAGATTTTTATTTCAGCTTCAGAAAAGCGAGTTCATACTGTCACGAGAGAACAGAAAAAAAACAGATAAAGATTCTCCTTTTGTGTGTAATATTGTAATTAAGTTCATACTCTTTTTTCTGTCCATCAAGTCATAGACGTCTTCTAAGAATCAGCTTTCTAAGCAGGTGAATACATCCCATAATGCAGTATTTTATATTTTGAAGCATTTAAAATTATCAGTATTCTGATTACATTTGAATGCTGCCTATATGACATACTCTAAAGTTACTGATTTTTAAAGAGCATTGCAAATACATCTCACCTAAAAATTAATATTTTTATACAATCTTACCAACTGGAACTGGAATAAAAACTAATGACCATTTTTAAAGGTAGTAAAGTCCCCAGAAGATGCAGAAATGTTCTTAAATGTATTTGGAAGAATGACTGAATACCTGAAAGGCAGCAGTGCACTGTTGTCCTTCTTAAACACTATCAAAACCCAGCTTTTAAGACTCCGACCCAGTGTATTTGTCCTAACTTTCCGGGTGATTATTGAGACTTGCATCTTACAGTGAAACCTTCTTAATTTGAGAAAGTTGATTTCCCGAACTGAAAACTGAAATGAGTCTCTGTTTTTCTGTTATCATTTGTTCAGTTTTACTTACAAGTTGTCCTCTTTCACAAGTTTAGCTATATTTCCCTCTAAAATTAAGATTTTGTTAATTCACGTACAGATTATTTTATCAGTAGTGGATATTTCTGAATACTTTGAAAAAGAAATGAATCTCTGTCAGGATAGGCATATAACTTGTGCAGATACAAATACTAAAAATTTTAAAAATGCAGTATGCTGTAGTTCAAGCATTATTCATCCAGAACTGGTTTCATCAAAGTCCACTATACTGCTGTTTAACATAAGCTTTTGTAATTGTGCAACTGATCTATTAGGTGGTAACTTACTGTCTTCTTTATATTATTCAGCTTTTCTAGGCACCTTCCTCCTGTTTCATTTCAGATTTTTTTAAAATGCTGCCAATTTGAAGTCATGTCCTCTAGAAAAATGAGTTCTTTGAATATTTTCATCTTGTATATTAAATGTTGTAGTAAGCAAACTGGCACATAACAGAGTTTAAAAATGTTAATTAAAAATGTTAATTTTCATGCCATAGCTATTGTATTCAATTCTGCACATAATTATTGAGCAGTATAATTGAATCCTGAAAGACAACAAAAAAATCTGGACTTAAATTCGTGATAGGAAAAACCTATGTCCTTACATTAGTTTTAGTTGTATCTATAAGAGAAGTTTTTTGCTTTACCTTTTGTAGCTGTTTGAGATCACGGTGCCTCTGTCCCATGGCCCCAAGCCCGTCACCATCAGTTTTGCCAATCACACGTCCTGCCGGTGCATGTCCAAGCTGGATGTTTACAGACAAGTCCACTCCATCATAAGGCGTTCCTTGCCAGCAGCACAAACTCAGTAAGTATGAGGCTTGCCTTTCCTTTCACGTTATGAGCAAGCCTGTATAATTCAGATTTAAAATACTGCTGGGAAGTTTTCACAGTTAGGATAGGTGGACTGTGTGTAGCAGTAGCAGAATGCATTCTGCAAGGGAGCTGCCATTATTTTATGCAAAGAGAATTTTACTAAATTGGCATCACCTTTTTATCCAGTAGATAAACTGGAGAGAGATGATTTAAAAGAATAATTTGTGTGGGATTTGCTTCAATCAAGTGCTACAATCCAACTGAGATTTAAAGAAAACATCAGCAAAATCAATTTCTTTTTGAAAGAAAAGCTAAAAATATCTTTGTGAATAATTAGGAGACAACATTTTTCTCTCAATGTGTATTTTTATATTTTAAATGCTTTTTTTATAAAGGCTTGAATTTTAGGAAATCTTTACTTACAAATCTTTTTAGACATCTTGATATGCCAGAGGTGCATGTAACATAGAATGAAATGGGAAAGTAAAGGGGTTGTTGACATTCCACAGAAGTAGTGTATCAATTTTTTTTTTTGTATGTGTTATTTTGAATGAAAAATGTCACCGAACAATCTGGCATCAGAAATCTGATTTTAAGTTATTAAAACAGTTGAAGATCTCCTTCATTAATTTAGAGTCTGAGTGATGATTTTATGATGTGTAAATATTTAGGTGGTCAAAAATGCATAATAGACTAACAGTTGCTTTGAGGAAGAATCAATAACTAGAAGTCAAACTGGAATGAATTGACATTTGTGGGCTAAATATTTCTGAGCCTGAGAGAATTTTAGCTTGCTAACTATTGCTAGCTCCTTTCCCAAGAGAAAGTTTTCAACAGTTTCTTTTCCAAAACATCTCTCTCCATTTCTCAAAATAGATTAAGTAAACAGTGTTCCCTTCCCCATAACAACTGTCTCCAGGTGTTGTTTCCTATTCCTTAACCAATGGAGAGAAGTGTCAGTCCCATGGACCAATGATATACCTTTTTAGCACAGCATGTTATAAAAGAAGCTGTTTTAATTGTAAATAAAGCCTTCTTTCTCTTCTGACAACTATATGGAGTCAATCTATTTTCATGTCCTACCATGACAGACATTTTTAATAAGATGAGTGAGTAGAACCAATTTCTTAGAGGTGTTAAGCATTTTCCTCAGTGATTTCATTCAGTTTAAGTCTGGATGTTTTCTGACACATTCCTAAACATAGATTATATTTTATTTGGGTATAATTTCTTTAATTTGTTAATCAAAAATAGATCATAAACAGTGGCTTGGAAATAAATCTATTAATAATTAGTTTAATTAACAGTACAAAATCACACTTCAAGAGAGGTAAGACAACATAGTACTAGATCAGAGTATGTAAAGGTCTTCTCTACTGTTTCTTACTATCTTTAGTAAGTTTAGAATCTATGGCTTTGTGCAATAAAACAGACAGGTGAGCGTAGTGGTGGTGGTGGTGGTGTTTAGTTTATATTTGGTTGGTTTGGTTTGGGGTTTTTAATAGAATACAGTAATATGTCTGTAAATTATCTGTACTGTTTCTCAAGCGGAACAGGAAGGCAGGCTATGCCAAGTGAGGCAGCAAGAGTGAGATCATTAGTGGAACAAAATCAGGAAACACCAGTTTGATAAAATGTGAGGCTATGCGGGGTGGTGTTAAACCACAGCAGTCTTTACAAGCAGAGTGATTTAGTGTGTTGAAGAGGAGTGGTCTACTTGAATAATGATCATGGAAGAATGTCCCAGCACCTGCATTTTTGAGTAATGGTGCTCAGGGGAATGAAAAGTGCATCCAATGTGTAATATAGGTGCTGTCTTAAAAGATGAGTAGGATTTTAGAACTACTACAGAAGCAATGAATAAATGACGCAGCCCGGATACATGCAGTTAGGCTTGACTTGTTCAAAGACGTAATGTCAGCTGTGGTGATAAAGAAATTGCAAGCAAGGAAGATGAGAGAATACACATAAATATTTTATCAGTGATTCACCAGATAGCTCAGTTCACTCATTCTTTCAAAAGGCAACAGCTGCTGTTTGGATTTTTTGCTTTCTTTGCTACCACTACCTTGGCCGCAAACTGTAGCGGGAAGAGAGGACTAAAGTGTTGACTTGATTATTGTCTTTATTTTTAAGGGAAGAGGCATCACTGCTGAAGGTCCAAATCTTTACGTTCAAGAAGGCTGGCCAGAATGAGTGACTGATGAGAAAGTGTCAGCTGATGGCACATAACTTTAACATAAAGTGCAACAGAATCTGATAAACTGATTTAGTTTTTGAAAGTTTTGCCTACAGCATTCATTCAGAAACTATTATCTGCTGTCTTTTGACATCTTCAATTTGAAAACATTTTTGTACTTCAAAAAACAACATGGAAAAGGTTGCCTGTTACCATGCAGTATTTGGCATGCAAAAGAATTTTCATACTCTTCTATATGAGGCTTATGTTCTAGGGTTGGGTCTGTTTCCAAACAACATCAGCAAAGTAAAAATATCAGCTTCTAGAAGTCGGAGCTAAAACTTGAAATGTGAGAAGGTTTCTTCAACAAATGGTTGAAAATCTCTGTGGTGGGGAGAACCTTTAGTAACAGATTTGACAGGAATAAAACATAAAATTATGTATGAGCTGACACTCCTAGAAAGATATTTTAAATGGAGTGAAACTAAAGCAATCAACAGCTAAAATAGGGTTTTTTTCTCCTTGATTTTTTATGGTAGTATATCAACAACATTTTTAATTTCACAGGTGTCATGTGGCAAACAAGACCTGTCCGAAAAATCATATTTGGAATAATCAAATTTGCAGATGTTTGTCGCAGCATGATTTTGGTTTTTCTTCTTACCTTGGAGATTCTGGTAAGCATTTTCCCTTAAAACATCAAACATCATTCTAAAGACAAGAAGTTGTAGTAATTATTTGTATCTTTTTCTGTATCAATGCTACTACTGGTTGTTGCCTTTCTTTTGACATATGCTTGTTTTTGAAACACCATAAAAGGTATAGATTTGCTTATTTCTTCACATGAAAATAGGTGAGAGAGTAGACACAAAATTCTAGTACTAGTGCAACTTCTCTGCTGCTTTTCTAGACACATCTGAAGGATTCCATATTTGTGGACCAAACAAGGAGCTGGATGAAGAAACCTGCCAATGTGTCTGCAAAGGAGGCGTACGGCCCTCAAGCTGTGGACCTCACAAAGAATTAGACAGATCATCGTGTCAGTGCATGTGCAAAAACAAACTTATTCCTGCTTCCTGTGGGCTCAACAAGGAATTTGACGAAGAAAAGTGCCAGTGTGTATGTAAAAAGACCTGTCCTAGACATCAGCCACTAAATCCTGCAAAATGCATCTGTGAATGTATAGAATCTCCCAATAAATGCTTCTTGAAAGGAAAAAGGTTCCATCACCAGACATGCAGGTAAAACCTCAATTTTTATTTTTTTGTGTTCAGGGCCTAAAATTTTAGGTTGTGACATTACCTGTCTTGTTGAGTTGCTTTGTAGTCTTAAGTAAATGGTAAGCCCATTGTCAGTTCAGTTTTATCTTCTATGACTTCTATAATCTCTGAAAAGAAGCTACTAGGCATAATAAGTATTCTAAAGCATGTTTAATTTCTAGTACTCTTACGACGGCGTCCTGGAACTTTTCTTTCTTTTCCTTTTTTTTTTTTCCTGGTGAAAATGAACTCTTAAGTTCAAGCTCCCTGTATCTTACCATATCTAAAATCCCACCCTGTTTTTCTCCAAGAACTGAAAATTGCAATTCAAGTAACCCAAATATTCAGATAACTCAAATATTCCTAATTAGATTTCAGTGCTCAGTTCTGGAGATAACATCTTTCATTTCCACCTCCTAAATTTTGGAGTCACCTAGCTCTGGGTGATTTTTGTCAAAATTAGACATATAAAACTATAAAACACACCACCCACATTCATGAGTTCAAATAAAATTTAGCCAGGAAGAAAATTTTGCCACTTCTTTATATACCCCAGGACCCTTTTTTTCCATGACTGCTACACCCCTAGCATCCTCAGTCTGTGTATAAAAGTGGTTTCTTAGGTTTCTTAGGGTTCTGAGAAACAAACAGTATTATTTTTGCTTGGTATATTATGTGAGGAAAGTTTTCCTGTAAAGTTCTCTTGTAAATTTCTTGAACAAATTTCTCAATTAAATGAATTTTTTAAAATTTCCTAAACAGTGCCATTTGGAGCAGAAAGATCTCTTATTTCCAATATCAGGGAAGTACTTCTATTGTATGAATGACAAATAACAGTTCAGGCACTGCTAATGGAAAATAGCAAATTGAGACATTTAAATGTCTGTATATGATGCTTATCAAAAATAAACCTCATGTAATATTTAATCTAAAATATAATTAGTTGGAATAAATATATTGCTGTATATATATACATTTGTTTATCTTCATACTGAAAAAATGTCAAATAAAAGTCGTGACATTTGTGTTGAAGTCTCTAAAACGAGGGAAAAGATTATTAACTGGCATTACTTGTTTACCAATATTTGGCCTTTTAAGTGAAATAGAAGAGTTTTTAGAAACATCATAAATTATTTCTTCTCTATAATTCAACTCAAATTCAATTTTATGTTTGCAGAGGAAAAGAAATCAGGCTGGTTACATAAGCTTTACATATTACAAAGCCTTTGCATTATAGGTTTCACTTCCAGCAGTGCTATAAATATAAACCACCTATGTTTTAAAAGAACATTCACAACTGGAGAAGTCAGGCACTTAAGAAGCTAAGAAATGCAATAATAAATATCTGATGTATATTTCAATATCTCTGTTGATTTAAAGGCTTAGTATTTGAAGGAGGAAATGAAGTTCAGCCTTTCTCTGTTGTGTTGTGGTTGAATACAATAAGGAGTTTGAATCACTCTCATTTCCAAGGACAGTATGGTAGAAGATGCTTTTACCTTTTTCCTAAGCTGTTTTTCTTTTGTCCTTGATTGCAGAAAGAAAGGTTTATGTATGTTGTTACTTATAGAACCAATAGCCCTGTAGATGTTAGCACTGTCAAGGAAAACAGAGGGGACAATCTGTCTTCCTTAAGAAAAAACTTAGCATAGGTTTCTCACATTTTGTCTCTGTCCAGCACAAGCTGTCTCTAAAAGAAATAAAAATCCTGCAACATCCTTTTTATCTCTGAAAGATCCCTTGCTGCTTTAGAACAGCATGAATTATGCAATTTAATTTATATAATGAAAACAGAAAATATAATAATTATACCAATTTTTTGAAAATTAATAAAAGTACCACTCTGTGTAGCGTTGTGCTAGATGTGTGAGCCCTAGACATGAGCATAATCCTGTAGTCTTGTCCTAGACAGCTCCCTGTCCTACAAGTAGTGCTTGTAGCTTCTGGTTTTGAAGCACTAATATTTTTTTGCACTCGACCTAAAAGGCCTCTGCCTGTAGTTTTACACCCTGCTTCAGATGAAAGGAGCACAAAGTCATCACAAAGCACAGGATGGGAAGGTGAAAAATAGCTCTCAGCATACTGCTTTTTAAGGTGATTTTGCTGTTTATCAGCCCAAGAAGTAGCATTTCTACTTGTTTCATCTCTGGAGTTAGATTGCCCACAATGACAATCTGGGCATTCTGCAGGGTAAAAATTCATAATTATTGACGATAAAGAGAAAGTAGCAGCTGCTTTGCCCAGCACTGTGAATAGTGACTAAACATCTGTCTTAGCTCCAGTGTGCTCAGATTATCCTCATTGAAACAGACGTCTGTTGCATGAAACCACTCTGTAAACAGCATTCAGACTAAATCTCTTGAAAGACCAGGTCTATTGTTCAGCAGTTTCCTAAGGAAACCACATTTATGTGGTTACAATTACTCTGCTGCTATTCACCCTGTGCTACCACCTCTAAAATTTATTTTGGTCCGTTTTGGCTGGGCCAGATAACTAGGACCTTCATCTGCTAAGCCCTTTAGAGGAGGAGAGGGACTTTCTTGCTCTGCTGAAGTGTCCCAAATAAGGATAAGACTGAAGTAACATGACCTTGACTGCTACTAGAGACAAATTCACATGGGAGAGGTGCTGTACAGCACTCCCAGCTGCAAGTTGAAGTTTACAAGGAGGCATGACTCCTAAACAAAGTGAACTCCTCATGCTTAATGTTTGCATGGCTGCTTTTCATTGTGTACAGTCATAGGTGTGTGGAAGAGTTTGGCTTTGTCTCTTTTTCTTCTTATCTTACTTCATTTTACTGTCATTCCGTACATGGAATTGTGAACTTCCATGGCAGAGACAGCAAAAAGGTGAGTTCAGTGTTTCATCCACTGCATCTCTGTGGAGTACTTTTTTCCCCAGAACAGATCTGTTGGTTGCCTATTCACTCACAATATTAGGTCCTTTCACAAACCTTTTTGTTGCCTTTTACCACTATTTCCAAAACTTTTGGGAGAACAGGTCAGTAGGGCATTGAGAGATTCCCATGAGCTGCTACACTGATTTCAAATATCTATTAAGTGGCACAAAATAGTGTTACTCCCTTAATTACAGAGACCACAGTGGTGAACTAATCTATGATTAATGACATTTGAAACACTGAACATGTCGTGACTAGTTAATAAATGTCCCATTTGCTGTCTTCCTCATTCCTTATCTCTTTCCTCATAGCAATATTCATTGGTTGAACTGGATGTTTTGAATTAATGTAACTGTAGTGCAGACCTCATATCAACAAATTATTGCAAAGTAGTCACTTAGTATCCAAACAAGCGCACAACATACTAACTTATTTGCAACAACAATAAGAGTAGCCACAAGCCTGAAATGAGAGTTACCTAGGGAAGAGGAGAGTGACATTGCACCATTTAGCATGCTGAGTATATGTTAGAGTTATTATAATAAATAATAATATCAATGTTTCACAAACAACCACACATTATTTAAGTACAAGTTTTAAGTATAACTGTGCTGAAATTCAAGACATATACTTTTGTCTTTTGACTCATTGCCAATGTCTGAAAAAATCACAGACTTGTACTTTGTCTCCATTATACATCAGAAAGTATTTAGCATTGTTATTGTAAGGTTATTTTGGGTCAAGTTCTTGTTTTAATAGAAAAATTAAATAGGAAAAGGAAGGGTTCAGGGACAACCAGAGATATTATCTTTGTATAAGTTCTATTTTTCAGTCAAGGAATTGGTGAGGAAAACTGCTGCTGCTGCATAGAGAGATGTGATTTGTGGTTCAATGCTGTATTTCTGTTAAACTTATTTTAATCAGGTAGACACTAATTCGGTTCTTTTTCCACTAAGGTGTATCAGAAATGTGATAACTAGGCTCTGATTTTTCTTCAGAATGCCCACAGATGCAATATGAATGTAGATATATTCCCACAGGCTCAGAGACTGGCTGTGGAAATTTGCAACTTGAAAGGAAGTATGTTCTCATTTTTCCGATCAGAGCCACAGTATTACATATGTAGACAAACCTCTCTCAGGCTTATTGAAGTAGTCAATAAGAAGAGAAACAGTCCTGGGTAGGAGGATGATAGATTTGGTTATCACCTGATTCTAGATTACCACCTCCAATTTGCAGCATGCAGTAGGTTATAAAAACCAATCTGAGTACAGAAATATATCCTATTTTCTAACTAAAACTTTAAAAAATATTAATCAAGATTAGAATGCAACTACAACCAGCAGCGTGATAAAAAATATCCATACGTATCTGTTGCAATAGAATAATTTCACTTCAATATCATTCGTTGTTGTTTCATTGCCTTTTGTAAAGAATAATTCAACTAAAATTGTTGCAAGAACATAAAAAGTTAAAATATATATTTGTTTTTCTAGGAATTAAACATTCCATTGAGAAACGGCAATGGGAAGGCACACTGATTTCTGCTCCAGTTAAGTAAAAATGACCCTGTTATATTTATTAACGCCCTCTTTCTTTTCCCTTTCTTTAGCTGCTACAGACCTCCGTGTACGGTGCGGACGAAACGCTGCGATGCTGGGTTTTACTTCAGCGAAGAAGTGTGCCGCTGTGTACCTACATATTGGAAAAGGCCACTTATGAACTAGTGACGGGAGCACTACTTGCCATGCTGGTGTACATTTTTCCATCAGAACAAAAGAACAACAGAAACTTTGCTAATATTTGGAATTAAATGTTCACCAGAGACCCTGTGGGGCTTTCAGACAGACTCATGCTTTTCTCAAGATGGGGAAAGCAAATGTAGAAAACAACTGGGGCTCACATTTTGTAAAGAACTCAATAAGGACTTATTTTCTGTCAATGACCAAACAGCCTAGGTTCTCCTTCTTGTGATTTTTTTTTGTAAGAGATAATGACTATATAATTTATTTCCACTAAAACCATCATGCAGCATTTCTGTTTATAGCAGTAACAATTGTTAAAGCTCACTGTGATCAATATTTTTATATCATGCAAAATATGTTTAAAATAAAATGGAAATCGTATTATATAATCGTGAGAATGTTTAATCATCTGCCTGAAAAGGAACTCAGATTCAGCTCAATTTTCTGGATTCTTAACAGGGAAAGAAGGAGTAAGGAGAAAGCATTTTTATGAAGGAAGGCTGCAGACTTTCTTGTACCTGTTGTGTTTGCCATTTGGAATAGGACTATACTAAGGGTTTTATGAGCCAGTGGAATTTCTGTCTCTAGAATGAAAGTAGCAAAGAAGGTACAATCAATAAAGAGGAGAACACTGGAGATTCTGTGCGTTGCCCAAGTATAAGGACTATGTTTAAAGCACAGCAGCAACTACTCACATTCCAATATCTTCATCTCCTATTTTATTCCTTGGTGTCATTCCCAAGGAAAAATATAAAATTATGTCTGTTCAAGATTATTGGCATAAAAGTGGAAATACCAACACTGCTTTTTATTTAGTGTTACAGGCTACATTATAAATTTTACAGCTAATTCTTTCAAAAAGTTTTGATGAGCTGTACCCTTATGTAGGCAATCAGATATCTTGATCACTGTATACAGATGCAAATATATTTTGAATGGGAAAAAAATATATTCCAATGGGGACATGGAAGGACTTCTGTTGGTCGGCTGTGGATTGACACAGTCTCTGCATTAAAAATGTCTCTTTCAGAAAATGTGAAATCAAACATCAATTTTAAAACAAGGTAAGATTTTTAACTTGCATGGGAAGGGCAATCTATTCAAAATTAAAATCAGAAATTGGAAGGAAGATCTTTACTTATGGAAACTTTGTTAGGTGCAGAGTGGAACAAGCAAAGCTGCAAAGCAAGTTTTTGTGACAGGAATGGATCTAAGCACTTGTTCCTAAAGAGTTATTAATAAAATAGTATTACGGTGGTTGTTGGACACACAATCACACAGTCTGGTGAAAAAACATGAACTTTTTATTACAACATCTGACTCGCATTTTATAGTATTTCTACACACACCAGGGATTGGGGGAGAAGGTTGACACCTCTCCCATCCCATTGGTCAAGACAAATGTCCATCAGCTGTCCATTCCTCCAAGGGGAGGAATGTAAACTAAATTCATCTTAACAAAAACACTGCTTCTATTTATAACACCTGTGTGTGACAAAACTAAGTACTATGAAAATATCTAAAAACTGTGAGGCACACCAGAAGGCTGAAAAATAAGGGCGACATATTACATCCTAGAACGTTGGCAAGGAGGGGTTGCTTTTCTACATTCTTTGTACTTCATGGTTCCTAAAACTGAGTGAAAGTTCCTGTTAATTACTCAGTTCTCATCGTGGGTTGAGGCAGTCTAACAGGGTGAGAAATACTTTGAGACTTCACACTTACCACTGTCTGCCTGCTATGCTCAGTGTTCTTCCTAAGAGGCCAGCTATTTATTATCCAAATAGGATAATAGGGTGACGTTTAGGCATGCAAATACTGAACAATGTCTTTATTACCGTATTGCTTCAGCAATCAAATTGCTGTACTTTAGCTGTTACAACAACTCATACTTCCCATCAGTAGGATTAGTAATCACATAAATCATCAGTGTCTAAATTGACCATGTCAACATAATAGCTAGAGGTTAATGATCAAACTTAATTCAGTATTCAAAAAAAATCCAAGCATCCATGTCTGTAGATGATCTGCTTGAAAGAAGCCTAAAATACCTTAAAAAATAATTAAATAACAGATTGAATTACTGCCGTGACTCAAATTGGTGAACCAAAACTGACTTGAGGGGAAAAAAAACCATTGTAGGTGAAGATTTTAGATTTCTATCCCTGCCCAATACAGAAGAGAGGCAGTGAAGAGAAAGACAAACCAAATCTGGTACTAGGAACAGAGCCTAAGCCTTTCTAAAGGGTTCATGAAAACAGTTAATAAAGCCATTGTGGCTAAGCAGGTATTTGCATTCCTACTGAGTGAGCATATCACACTCCAAAATGGTAAAACTGATTTGATTAGGGAAGGGAAGACATGAAGTTCAAAAATGAGACCAATGATCAAGAAACTTCAGCTTTATCACAAACACCAGCACTCAGTAAGAATTGCTTTCTTGAATCCATGGGTTTTTTTTTTTTCTATGTGATAAGTGTGCAACATATTTATGTGATGTGATGCTTAATTTTCCAAGTATTGGGACTTTGGGGTATAAATTATGCCAATCTAAGTAAAATAAGATTTCTGGAGAGCAAATTCCTGACTTGTAAAAGTTACCACAAAATCAGTATTGTGCCTGAGCAAAGTGACTAGTTAACCATTCTCAAAATTAGGTAGATGCATAGAATAATACATACAAGCAGTTGGTAACATTTTCTGATAATCAGAATTTCCAGTTCTGCTTTCCATGAGTATAGTGTTATAAAAATGCAGTATACATAACACAAACATCAGAATTATTATCATTACTATTGGATAGACTCTACAGATTCTATGTGATAAATGTGATTCCATTTATCTCCATACTGTCATGAAATAATCTGTAGAATAGGTCTTCCTTGCATTTATTACATAAATTAGCTTATAGATCTACACCATTTTCAGTTTGAAGTGATACTTGATTATGATCTCTTTGAAATTTTCATCTTCACTTCAAATCTTGATATTCTTAAAAAATACATAAAAATTGGTTAGAGGACATTTGAAAAGATAGATGATAATTCTATATTCAAGTTGTGCTGCATTAACTCCAAATAAAAATCTTTTATTGTTATTTGTCTAAAATCCCTGTACCTTGTACAAAAATTACAAGGTGGCTGGGAGAGAGAGAGTGCATGTAACTGCAGTAAATCACATTTAATAGTAAACAGACTTATGCTTGCATTTCATCAGGAATTTACAGCAGTTTCTGTAGTCTTTCAATATTGAACTCTAGGGAGACCATAAATTATGCGGGATAAACCCTCTTTACCTGCACTACCAGAGGGACACGCTATTTCCAGTGTGAGTGTTGTTAGTCAGCTGACATGTTTGTTTAATTCATGCTGAGCAAGTGGATAGTAAATCAGGTCTCTCAGCTCTATTTGAAAGACCAGCATAAAATCTTGCATATGTACAGTATCATCTTGAAAGGCTTAGTGTTAGGATTGCTTTCAGTATTCTCATTTTCAGTCTTCAGATCTCAGTACAACTCCAGCTGCCCTTGAGTTTTTGCGTATCTCCTGTTTTTTTGAAGCATAACCAGCTATCACATCTATGCCAAAAGACAGGAATGGAGTCATTTATGCAGCCAGTAAGCTCATGAACAGATTAGCCCAAGTAATTGACTGTTATTTTAAATATTATTTATTTTATATTTAATTTAAAGATATATTAAAAGATTGTGATATAAATATATTTCATTTTGCATCATTTGGAGGTGCAAATGGTTGCTGTCAGGTAGAAAAGTTTACAAGTGGTTAATTCAGAATTTTCAGAACTTTTTAATTTAGAAAATATGATATAGGATGAATTCTTTATATTATAGGTTTTTTGCTACCTTGAAAAAAAATTATTGTTGATAATTATTTAATTGCTTCTTTTTGTTCTCTTTCTCTTTTCCTTTTTACATTGCAGATAAGACTGATGGGAAAAAACACAGGATAACCTTCTAATTCAGGGATGAAATAATAAGACTAAATGGACCAGGTATTTAATTTTTTAAAATTAATTAATATTAATGGCTAATAAGACCTAATGAAATTAGGCCACTTAAATACAGGTTTAAGACTCCACAATACACTGGAGGTCTCAAAAGCCCTGGAGAGATAAAAGCCTTTTTATAGAACACATGCCTGGACTCATTTTATCTATACTATCTTGACCAAATGTTGTAACGGAATATGGACAGTAGAAAGCATTAGGAGGTCACCAATTTTACAATTACAGGTTCTAAAATTTCAGTAATTGATCATTAAAAATAATATTTTTTCTGTAGTCTGGATCTGTGAATCAGGGGACCTTGTTTCAGCTTGAGAATGTACTGAGTTACAAGTAGCACATTCCAGAAAAAATAATGAAAATCTTAAAACAAAGTTCTTTGCTCTTTTGTATAAGCATGTCTACTTCTGGCAAACAACCACAGAAACCTCTAATAATTATGTATTACCATTTATTCCCTTCTCAGCGAAACCCTGTCATGAAAATTATGTCCGGTAGATTCAGATATTTCTCCTGTTCCTGGGTAAGGAAATTGTATCCATTCATGACAGTCACTCACCTTTCAGCTGTGTTTCAGGAAACTCTTTATCCCATCTCTACATTTATAATCAGCTGTATGTGGTCACTGAACTCTTCCCCTTTGCTCTCTTTCTCAACTTAAATTACTTCTCTTAGGTTTCTGGACCATACCTCAATCTCCCCATAAGAATATCTGTATTTCCCTGTCAGCCTCTTTCACATATCACTGTTAACTCTAACCCTTCTATTTCCCTTTTATATCCAATCTCTCACTAAAAATAGCATTGCTTTCTTCTCTATTATCATTAACACCGCTTCCTCCTCTCTCTCTTAAATAATAATGCTAACAATGGGATTAATCTCATTTTAGATGCCTAGGGTTACTCTTCACTACACCTACATGAGAGGAAGTGTAAAAAAGAAGTCTGAAAATTCACATTCCAAGTTTGCAAATCCAATCTGTCCAAGACAGATACAAATAATAATAGAAATAATTACAGTTGAGAGCTCCTCAAAGCAAACTTGCAAAAAAGGATAACAGATGCATTGATCACCCTAGCAGATACCACTTGAAACAGAAAGGAAAACCAAAAACCCCCATTTATAGTATCACTCTCCCAGTAAAAAAATTCAAGCTTTAATTGTGCTGGATTCTGCATACTACCCCTGCAGTCTAACAGTGCACTCACCCAGTCATCGATGTCCACCGCAGCATTTTGAACTAAATTCAGCCTTGTTACTGAATTTATGTTCACATCTCCTTCATGCTGTGAGGAGAATAAAATCTTGGGTTCAAGGGCAGGTAAGGAGACTTCTCATATGTACCACAAAAACCCTGAGGTCTGTGCCCTTCCTTAGGACAAATGTACCTCCCACCTGCTTTACAGCACTGTGAAGACAGCTGAAATGGGGTTATGCTATCTTTCCCAGAAGGATAATGCCATTTTTAAGGCTAGATATTATTTGTAAGCTCAAATCTTACGTCCTGTGGATGTACTTTTCACTAGTCTGCACCCTGTCCAGTAATTTGGATGAAAAACACTTTTGGGTCAATGTAGTCCATGGGCCACCATCAGAGTAGATATTATTGGTTTCAGCTTATCCAATCAGTTTTTGTAAACCATTTAAGAGATACTTACTTTAAAGTACAGCAAATAACCTCTAACTGAAGCATAAAAACACCGTGGACTTCTATTGCTTTCAGAAAAAAATAAAACACCTAATCATATGAGCAGACACGCTGCCTAGAGGCATAGTTTGAAATAAACTCAAGCAAAATTCAGGTAAGTGTTAAAAAAGCAAACACTGAAATATATTTCTGATGTTAAATCAAGTCAGTTACATCCACTAGAGGAAGAGCTAGTACTGAGATCTAACTTCACGCCCAAACTATGAACAAAATACAGATATATGCTTTATGTAGAGATTAATTTTTTATCAAATGTAATTTCTAAAACTAAGAGAGTGAGTTTTCAAATATATATTGGTGTCATCTGTCAGGAAACTGGAAGGCTCTGTGACAGCGCACTCATACATTTATTTGAAAAAACAGGCTGTGCAACAATGAGATGTCTTGATATTGCTGCAAGTATTACATATAAAAGATCAGTATTCTTTTGAAAGATTACTAAGAGTAGCTTACACTTTAGATAATCCAGGTGGTAGAAGTTTATCTGTTCATTCAGTACATTACTGCATTAAGTTTAAAAATATTCAGCTTTCATAATCATAAGTCTTTATGTTTCAAAGATCTACAAGTCAACATTTTCTTTTATTATGTCATTGTTCTTTGAAACATGTAAGAAGTATATTCTTTAACTGCAATTTAACTGAACTTTGAAAAGTAGTTTTAAAATTACTATTTTTATTTTAGTAACTCTAACAATGACAAACAACCAGTGGGTGAGTAAAACTTCACCTTTCTCAGGCTACAGTCTCAGTTCAGTTATTCACTCTATCTCCAATCAGGGTCCTGCAGAACTGTACACATGGATTCCTAAACTAGCATCCTCTCTCTGAGTGGTTTCAAATTGGGAATGCAGCTGCAGCCACCAGTGCCAACAGATTCTGGCCTCTTCTGTGACTTACCCATCAGGCAGCTTCTAGGGCCAGCTTGGAATGAAGATCATCTGTATTGGGAGTTTCTCAAACTCCCAGGAAGGAAAATCAATACTCAAAGAATTAAAAATAAATGAGTTACTAAATAAATAAATAAAAATCTTGGCCACTGATAAGAATATCAAGAAGAGGTTAGCTAAAGGCAAGTCAATACCATACATCTGCAGGAAGAGGCTTGTTGCTGACATCCCTGATTCTTTCTGCTGATCTGAATGATATTACTCATTTGCAATGGCATCATTGTAAGACTGTGATCAGCCTCCAGAGTGGTGAGGCCTGGTAAATGTCATGGAGCACTCTTGTTCTTTACAGGTTGTTCTAACATCACCGATTACTGAAGAAGAGAAGAGCTACATTTACTCAGGAGTATTTTACCTGAAAATTCAGGTTTCACAGATTGGTAACTATAGCTGTTACAACTTCCTAGCTTGAGAGGACATAATCCTTAAGTTTTGTTCCTATTTTCATGCAAAATGAAGCCGGAGATATCTACTGGGATTTCTTGTTAACACTTCCAGAGAGAGCCAGAATCACTGTGAAGCTCCATGGAAAGCATGCTGCATGGGAAAAAGACTGAGAAAACAAGACAGAGAAGACTGAAAATCTCACCATTTGTGAAGTGTTAAGATTAAGAGCATTTAAAACAACTTCCACTGACAGCAAAACCATTCATAGGCAGTTTAGGAAGTTGTGAAACAGACAGCTTAAACCAAATTGTGGTGTCCACTGTACTGTTCTTGCCATGAGAGCTTGCAACACAGTGAAATGCCACACCAAAACATAGTTAAGCCTTAACCATACTCACCAGTCAGTGCTTAAAATTTCCTTCTCACTGAACAATCTGTAAAGAGTAAGATGAAAGGATACATAAAGGAAAAATACACAATACATTAGATTCACAACTGGTTATAGAATCACTGTGAGCGATACCTAAATCCTAAACTTAGACCAAAAAAATTTCTCAATAATTTGTTTCCAATTCATAAAAGACAACTTCTGAAGTAATTTTCCCTAACCTAAAGATGCACTTTGGCAAATGCTTAGAATGCAGGATATATACCTAAACTCTTTCAAAGCATGTAAACTGATGACTTCTCTATTTAATCTGTGAAGTAAAATTCAGTAAATATACATAAAGTTCTAACAGCTTTATGCCCAAAACTCAAGTGAAAGGTTCTCTTAATTCTGTTTACATTATTATACTTAGTATGAAATAAGTAAGATTCAAGTCAGAAATGGAGAACATACTATTCTACACTAGTGTGGTTGACTTGACCAGGATTCCTTCCAGAACTATTTATTTGGCCATCATGTTCTTGTAAGAGAGCACCAGATGTTAGAGGAGGGACTGAACTGTCCTGGATGTTACCAGGACATCCAGGTTACCTGATGTTACCATTTTAACCTGCTATAAGCCAGGTTAAGGTTATAGCTTAACCTGCTATAAGCCAGTGGTTCTGGAAACTGTACAATTATGGGAATAAATCCTTTTTGTCTACTTTATGTGCCTATTTCCCGTTTCTCACTTTTGTCATGCTTCTCTTCTGTAGGATGTGACATGCTTTGCTTTGACTAAATGAGATACAATGGTTCTTCAGTGTGCAAAGAAACTCCACTTTTTTTGTATTTTTGCTGTGATTTCATTAACTTGTATAGTAAATTGACACAGTTAGAACTTGTTTATAGTTAAATTTCCAGCTGCCTTGCCAGATGTGCACTTGATTATTTTGGAGAATTTCTTGGTTTACAATGCTTATTTAATGACTATTTAATACTTTATATATACATAAATGAAACCAATACATTTTCACTTCCTAAGCTGTCATCTTCACGTGTAGTAAGGTATAACCACTAAATTATTTTAAAAGAGAAAACCATTTTGAATAAAAAAGCCTCTTAAACTTCAATGGTTTAAAATCTATTAAAGAGTTAAATAAGACAGTAGTAATTCCACTTATAACAGTAATAAAAGTCTGATTTTTTTCTTTCCTTCAAACCACCCAGGAAAATCAGAGATCTGAAAGGCAAAATACTACATTGTTTATATACATGAAAGTCTGTCAAGCATTCATCCCCAAGATTATCAGTAATTTCATGGCAAAGGCCTGGGGCTGAAGCCAGGGCAAGGTCCAGTTTGACACACACTCCCCTTTGACTGCCCATGGTAACGTCCCCGTGAGTCCTGCAGAGCTCAGGGCTGCAGCTGCCCTGTTCTGGGCCTTTTGGCCTATTCACACGGTGAGCTCTGCATCTTCCACTCAAGTTACAAAAGACGCTTTCTTCAAATAACTTCCATAAGGATTTATCGGCGCTCATGCAAACCAAGAGCACATTTTAGTGTACTGCTTGGTATGAAAGAATGAAACGTGCTGGGATACTCACAGTGCTTAGCAGCAAGTCATTGACACATGGTATTCTGGTGGGATGATTTCAGATGAATGTTTAACTTGTTTTACAGATGTGAGAAAAAAGGTAGAAAATCCATCTTTTTACTTTCCATCACACACTTTGAATACTAAAGAAAATATAGGACTCTAAGGAAAGAACTGGATTCACAAATCTAGTGATTCTCTTAGTGGGCTTCAAAAATACTTAATCTGAATTTATGTGAGATAGAGATCTACACATCAACCATTAAACTATTTTCCTATTTGCATTGTTTCTGATGAAGCTGTCTACTAAATGAGGAAACTTTAAATTTGACCTTTTTTGCAGTAAAAAACTGTCATTGAAGCAATTAGATAATGTTCTGCTTGCCTGTCTTCAGGACCCAAATGTGTAAATTGGTACTTAACACTCACATGTCCAAATTTATCTTAGCAGAAGTGAAAAAACAGAAGTAATTGCCTTATAAAGACAAAAACAACATTCAGGAATTGAGGAGAGCTGATCTGTTCTACCTCTAAAGCCTTGAAAGTTTGTTTTTCCCCTTTGATAATTTATCCTTGTTATTTGCATTGCCTACTTTTTCTTTGGTCTTTACACCAAATAAAACAACCATTGACCTAAACTGTCATCTGCTGAGTAGAAAACTATAAGCAGAGAAGGTTGCTGAGCTGGAGCAACCTTCCATCTGCTGAGACACACTGTGTGTGAGAAAAGCAACAAATATGCCCTTAATACACCCTGAAAAATAATGTTACAAAAGCTGATTTCTTTCTTTAGTTAGAATTCTGTTAGATGCTGTTTTATTTCCAGATTACACCAAACAGTATGCATTTCTAACAGATCTAATCTCCCTCTCATGCCAAAATACAGGAAAAAAAATGTTAAACATACTCTCTAGAGATACTTAACTACAAATAAGACAGAGACCACTCCAAAGTTTTCATATAACTCCATAAAAACATCATTCCAATACTATTTATATATTTTTTACGTTTTCAACAGGTGAAAAAATATATTGAATTGAAAAATGAACACAATAGAAATAGCTTTTTCTTGCATAAGCCATTTTCAGACCAGAATTAGGCTGTTTTCTAAACAGTCTATAAACAGCAGACTAATTCCCATGATAAGATGCAAACAAGACATAACCTCTATTTCACTGCAAACTTTGATGAGAATTAAAAAAGCTTGAAGTTCTGAACAACCAGGTACTAAAATCTGGTATGCAACACCTGTGAGGTAGGCTGCCTCACTATATTATATCTAATTCATATATAATATGCAGTTTATATATAGTCTGATCCCCTATTATATTTATAATACAACCACTGGCCAACTTTTCTGATCCATTTCTATCCTTTTCCTGCAGCTACTGTTTATGTGAGTGCGAAGCACCAGTATCTTCCCAAGGGCAGAGCAACAATCTCCCTTCTGGCTCAGCTGGGTTCATGCGTCCTTCTGTATGGAGTCTCATAACCCCATGTCTATACACATCCTGCTAAGAAGCATCCAAAAAATCTGTATTGCGATCCAGAAAAGAGGAGTTGTTGTCTTTGAAAGACAGGACGAGAGACAGTGAGAACAAATAATACTTAACAGTCCTGGATCTGTAGTAAAACCATCTGCTCCCATTCCCCCAAGGGTGCCAGAATTGTGGCTCAGTAAGGCTATTTTCTTCCCATTGCTTTCTATTGAAATTAATTATTTTGGTCAATTTGTACAGAGAAAGAGGTCTTGAATTCTAACATGCTTTGATTGGAAAGTGCTTCCCAGGCAGAATTTAAATACTCACATCCAAGTCAAGCAAAAAGATGCTTAAACTATAGCATAGTTCTTGGTGACCTCTCACAATTATGTCCTTCTTTTTAATGACCAATGAGAATACCAATTCTTATTTATTGTTAGAAAAAAAATACAATATTCACTTCAAAGTATAGAATATAGATGTTTTTTCTAAATATTAATAGTTGCTAAAATCCTACAGATATATTTAGATAACCAGTAAAGCTTATATAATGTATCTCTATAGAAATAAATATATGCATAAGTGATTATATATATATATATATGAAGTATACATACAGGTAACTAGAGTAAAAAAGTTTAAAAAATTCAGAGATTCACTTTTGAAGGGAAATCTGGGGTAAACCTGTTGGTTTGAACTCCTTCCTGTTTTTCTAGATAAAACACCATTACAGATACATACAAAAATAAGATGCCAGGAATAAAAAAATCTCTTTCCAAATACCATAATTTGCTTACGAGTAAGAATGAGAATTTTGACCTAGCAAAGAAATGATCCCTCTGCTAGGTCTTAGAGGAGATAATCGCAGATACTGGACCAGTTTGCAAACCTTTCCAAGTGTGTCCCATGATACATGATCTCCTAAGTACATATTATAAATGACTTAGAGAAAATGGGGGGGTTTACCTATTACTATATAATGGGTAAGAGAGCATATGTTTAGCTTTTTGTAAAAAAATATATTTTAAGTAGTATTCCAGAAATTAATTTTATGTAAAATGGTACATCAAGTGTCTCTGTGTTTCTGTCAACTTTTAGCTTCACCACTTAGTTTCTTGTGCAATCACCCTGCATGGATTTCTCTCCCAGCATTGTTTCTGTAGTTGTTCATTGATTCCCTATTCATCTTCTTAATTCCAAAACTGAGACCAACTGCTGTTTGCCCCTGGACCACACCACAGCCAGTGTCGGAGCACCCAGCCTCTTGGATTTTATTCTGCCTCCAATGATAGCAAGCTATCATAAGAAAGGCCTGAATGTGGCATCACATAGTTTCTCTCCTAATAAAGAAGCTCAGAGCCAAAACTGAGCACAGTGATTTTAAACTTCAGATATTTACATTGCAGGACATTTAGCATCTCCTCTATTGAGACTCACCTTCTTTTTGATAAGATGTGGTAATGAAAATATCAGTCTTCCCACTATTCCACATACATATATACAAGGTTCTCTCACTTTGCATTAGCTATTGAGCAATGGAAATCAAACTCTCAATTCTGGTTTCTGTAGCAAATTTCTAAATTTCTGCAGTTGGAAAAGAAAAAGTGCTCTGCTAAATGCAATTTCACATTTCCAATTTCATTTTACATGCTAGCTGCACATTAGTTACAACTTAAGACTGAAAGTTATGCCACTGGGCATAAAATTCTGATTAAAATGGCATGATTTATGGGCTTGATATTTCTGAGCCTGAGAGAATTTTAGCTTGCTAACTATTGCTAACTCTTTTCCAAAGGGAAAGCTGTCAACAGTTTCCTTTTTCCACAACATCTCTCTCCGTTTCTCAAAACAGGTTAAGTAAACAGCGTTCCCTTTCCCATAACAACTGTCCCCAGGTGTTGTTTCCTATTCCTTAACCAATGGAGAGAAGTGTCAGTCCGATGGACGAATAATACACCTTTTTAGCACAGCATGTTGTAAAAGAAATTGTTGGAATTGTAAATAAAGCCTTCTTTCTCTTCTGACAACTATGTGGAGTCAATCTATTTTGTGTCCTACCGTGACAATGATTCTCATGACTGCATAGGGCATAGATACACTGACAAATTAGTAAGTAGTTTTGGTTCTTTTAAGCAAATGCACAGATGTTTCTGAGTTCATTTACTTCCCAAGTACAAACTTGTATAATAGTTGCTTACACTGGGTATATAATTCCAGCTGCCTTTCTACACAGCATGGTGAAACTGTAAAACTTGTGGATGAAAACAGAAAAAATTATTATTTTGGATCAAAGCTCTCCACGTTCCTTCCGTGGCAGGAACATAGGAAAATTATGTGACGTTATACTCCATTCATTATTATCATGTTTGCTCAGTAGTCAAGTAACCGCTTGTTCCTAAGTGAATGACTGTGCCAGCAGCATTTTTTGGACATAAATTAAATGCATATTTGACACTTAGTTCTGCATCACTTAGAATACATTCCAGAAATATTTTAAATAGTAAGTCTAGGAATGCTAATTATGCCTCATTCAGCATTACAAAACATATTTTTCAGCAATTAATGTCTATAAATATTTAATCCAGTTTTACCCAATATTTGAAATAGGAAATAATTGAGCAATATCACTTTCAGCTTTAAAGTGTTGGCAAAAATCAATTTCCTAAAAAAGCTGCCTTTAAGATCTTATATGGCAATAGCAGTCCAACCCAGATATGTGCCCAGTTGGCACCAGAGAAATTTTCTAATTGGTTAAGGCATTTCAAAAGTCAATAGGAAATCCAAATCAGACATCCAAAAACTCATAAAAGATGATGGAATAAATAGCCTAACTGAAGTACATCTGCACCAATGCACGCCACATGGACAACAACCAAGAGGAGTTGGAAGTCGCTGTGCATTTGTTGCCGTGACAGAAACAGTTCTGGGTTTCTCAGTACAAGAGAGACATTTGAGGGGCTGGAACAAGCCCAGAGAAGGGAAACAAAGCTGGTGAAGGGCCTGGAGAACACATTTTATGAGGATCTGCTGAAGGAGCTGAGGATGTTTAACCTGGAGAAAAGGAGGCTCAAGGGAGATGATCTGCCTCTCTACAACTGCCTAAAAGGGGTTTTAGTGACGTGGGACTAGAGCTCCCAAGTAACAAGCAATAGGCGGAGAGGAAATGGCCTCAAATTGCACCAGAGGAAGTTTAGATTGGATATTATGAAACATTTCTTCACCAAATGGGTTTTCAAGCACTAGAACAGGCTGACACAGGGAAGTAGTTAAGTCATCATTGCTGGGGATATTTAAGAGACACACAGATGTGGCACTTGAGGACGTGGTTTAGTGATGAACTTGGCAGCGCTAGCTTCAGTGGTTGGACGATGATTTTAGAGGTTTTTTCCACCCTAAATGGTTCTACGATACTATGATTCCTTGGACACAGACATCTTCCCAAACATTTCACACAGAAGAGTTTGGCACAAAGAGAAATTATATCCAGCTATGGCCAAAAGTGCTTAAGAAAAAAGGGTAGTATTAAATCTCAGATGTCTAACAATTCTGTTGAACTATCCAGAAGAAGTGATCTTATTCATGCTATTTTATTAGCTATTGACCATAATACACTAATACTATTGAACAGTTAGTAGAATATTAAAAAGTGATTTCTGAGACTAAACATAGCAAGAGTCTTGTTTCAGACACCAAGCATAGCTGACGCTTCAAGGCTATCAGGTATAAATGCAAGGCCTAGAGAAGGCCAGGATATTTAAGAGGCCACTGGACATCTGTCTCTAAGCTTTTGGATTGAACATTGAACTTCTACTTTCTCAGTTAATTCTTTTAATTACACTGATTTCTTTTTTCTGTCTGAGATACCTAATTATTCAATTATATTACTTAACTAATTTAGCTATTATTCAAATTTTACTGTGTTCTTATCCTAAGTGGATTTAGTACACAGTTTTAATATTGTTTCATCTCCACAGTATTTGATAAACTTTCCAAATGCCTAGTAGTCTATTTAACCATGTCAATATTTTTATGCATATACAAAGACACTCCTTGCAAGAAATACTTATTCTAGGAATATTATCTCATACAACTTTAATGTTAACAACCTTCCCTGCTACTGACTCTAATCCCATTAATAACATTTTCAATGTGTTCCATCATTTTCTGTGTCCCTTTTTACACCTGAGAAGACGTCTGATCTCATACAATACGTAGCACTTGCTATTGTTCTAAAAAGTGTGAACAGTTTCTGAAAATTATGACGGTTGAATTTGTGGTCAAGTCAGTCATTCTGAGAAAGCTCATTAAATCCCAAGAGACTTGCAAAGAACAATCAATCCCTACATCAGGAAGCAAAAAGGAAGTGCCAACCCAGTGGAAATTTATTTATGACATGTTTGAAGTCTGTTGAAATAACAAAACACCGGACTTAACTATCAAATAGGGCATATACAAAGGCAATGAAATTAAATCTTATTTTCAACAAGGGAATAGTATTCAAAAACTATTAAAAATTTGATTTTTTTTTTTAAGTCACTCCTGGAAAAATTAAAACAAAAAGGTAAATGTGATCGTATAAATTACATTAGGCATCAGTGAGAAACTTTCCTTGAACTATATCCCTGCAGGAAATTGGCTAAATGTAGCCCCTTGGCGCCAAGGAGGTCATGAGCTCTGCGTCAGTGCTAATTCATTTTTTCTGACTGCATTGTGTTGGGAAATCCTGATTCTCAGTGCTGAAGTGTAAAACAAGACTTTGAACTGTATGGGATTATGCATATAATATGCCGAACCAATTAATCCAAGTGTGAGCACAGTAGAAACCAAAATAACCACACCAACAGGCTTTGCCTCCAAGTCAAACTTGCATTTGAGCCCTAGCTACTGCTTAATAGAAGACAGTCTGGAATTTAAGTCCTCAGAAGCTGAAAAATATAAAGATACCTCAGCAATTAACACCACAGTTAAAAACCTGCAAATTGTATTATCCAGATAAATCAGTAGATGAATGAAAGTGACAAAGACTATGGTAAAATATTCTCAAAGGTAAAGGTTCATCATGGTTACTGCACATGTCCCTCCACAGACCACCTGCAGCACTCTACTAATGCTGGCCCTGAGTATGCTAAGGTTTAGGTTAGACAGTGAATATTGTGGCTGCATTTAGTAAAATTGAGGATAATTCTGGAATGTTTCATTTAGGAGAGAAAAGATAATGCTCTCTTCACCCAGTATGCAACTACTATGTGTGTGTAGAAAATGGCTGGACTTCAGAACAATGTAAACCAGCTTTACCAATTTTCAAATCTTTGTGGACCCTTCTTGAAGACTCCCAACAGCTCTTGCACTGCTTCACCTGCTCCAAGCATCACTGTTCATTGTTTTTCTAGACAGAGCTGTGCTGCACTACTCCTGATCTATACTCAGCTTCCTCTATGAAAGGGAATAGGGAGGGCATGCCACAAGTGGCCCTAAACAAGTCATGAGTGTAATTTTTTCTCTCCACTGCAGGTGGAGCTTTGCGGAGTCACATCTGCAGTGGCATACCAGGCACACTCCTCCTGCATTCACTGCCACCCACAAAGCAGCCTTCTGAAATGGCTCTTGCAGAATCTGGGAAAAAAAGGGAAGTCTTGAGCAGCCGAGCACAGAGATTTAGATAAGGCAGAATATCTTTTCCTAGTGATAAAATCCTGTGGCAGGGTGTGCAATAGGACACACAGGAGTTCTAAGGGTTAGGACATATATCAATCACCAGCAAGGAAAGGGGTCAATCCCACCATATCATGTATAAACGGTAAAGTTATTCTAGGATGACAAAGTATATTTCTCCACCATGGCAGGAATTGTAAGTTCAGGTGATGTTAGGGAACAAGCTGGCTGCTAATCCCATACAGGAGGTAGTCTCTTTCTCTCCCTTGTGTGGCACTTCCACACTGACAGGCAAATAATGGTTGTCAAAAATAAAATAAACAGAAATTTGCAGGCACCCCAGCCCTTGGTGAAAACATTATGAAAGCTTTTGTTGTTGAGTTGTCTATCCTCTCTTCTCTCTGAATACAGTCAGTCAACAGTAGCTAATACCTCTTGGAAAACATAATAAAATTTGTCTCCAGTTGCTTGTGAAAAGGCAATAGTAGTTCAGAGCTGTTGGCTCTTTTCCACAGTGTCTTTAATTCTGCCTTTGGAAAGCAGATTTTCTCCAAGCTCTTTGGAGAACAATAGTTTCTCACTAAAGTCAGTGCAGTAACTTCTAACCAATAACCACTGTATATAATGTGTTCATAACACAGCCTTTAAATCTCTGCCAGGAGTGGTTGCTTAGTCCTTGCAAGCAAGAAGCCATTTACTATTATTTTGTGGCTATGAGTTTTTCAAGAAGGACATGCAGGAAACGTTGGGCCACAGTAGCCAAGGCAAGGCTAGCTGTTTATATATTTGTACATAGAATCATTTGGGTTGGAACACATCTGAGATCATCGAGTCTGAGCATTAACACAGTACTGCCATGTCCACTATGAAATCACATCCCCAGCACCAAGTGCATAAGTTTGTGAACACTTCCAAGGACAGGGATTCCAAAGATTCTCCCACTTCCTTGAGCATTCTGTTCCAATGCTTGACCAACTTTTCAGTAAAGAATTCTTTTTCCTAATTTCCAGTACTTAAACCTCCCTTGGTGCAATATGAGGCCATTTTCTCTTGTCCTATTGCTTTCCTGGGGCAAAAGATGCACTCCCAGAGAAAAGATCTTGAACATACATAGAACATGACTGATGCTATACAAGCATCAGATTTCATACCCAGAATCAAACTGACCTAGCAAAAGAAGTTTATGAGTCCATGGAACAAAAGCTTTAACTCTCTCAGCAGAAAACAAGCCATAAAGCACTCCACTGCTCCACAGCATGTTTAGAGTGTTTAATATAAAATACAATGTCCACAACTAGCACAGAAGGCATATGCCTTATGCTTGAACTGAGTTAGGGATATTAAAAAAATTACTTCTATTTCTGGTGATGTCATCAGGTATCTTATCTAAGCTCTTATTACTTTAGAAAGATACATAATAGAAAACTACAAATTATACTTTATTCTACTTTTTTTCCCCCCTCCTTTACCTCTCATCCCATTTTCTTAAATGGCTGCTACCAGATTGAAATGGCAAAACTCGAGAGCACCTATCCAATCTCCACCCATAATCCATTTAGCATATGTTACATACTGAGCTTATGGTACCATCATTAGGGAGGTGGTTTCCACTGCCACATGTCCATAATCATTAGCTCTCTGGCTTGTGTGGATTTTTAGCATCATTATTTAAAGTGATTCGAAATCCTACTCTTATTTGGGGCCAATACAGGTTACCTCATGCAAACAGATCTTGGTCTCTTCTTTATCTAAAGAATCTTTTTGTTTATTTGTTTTCATTCCCTTGCAAAGGTCGCTTCAGCTTGACTTCTGGCAATTCTAACCTCTTCCTACTTTCTCTGACCTACAAGATAAAGCTCTCTTTCATGCTGTCTTTAGGGCAGGAGGGAAGAGGTTCTTTCTCAGGTCAGGATTCATCCAGATAAGCCTGGAAACCTTTCTTTGAAGGGTGATGGGTTTGGGGTGTTTTACATTTTGACTTGCAATCATTTTCTTCGAGTCCTTGACCTGTTTAGTTCAAGGTAATTAAATCAGTATATTGGAAACAAATTTCTCTTGAAACATCATTTTGCCTTTTTTCTTACTTTTATTTTCTACTGATATTTTTGTCTGTTTTAGCATCTGGAAATATTTTTTAAAAACACACACTTAGTAATTCTTATAGTTTCTCACTATACATTGAATAAATATGTATCTAAGCCAAATAAATATTTTACAAAGATTAGCATTGGTAGACATATCCGCATCCACACACTGAACAAATGACACATGCACACACGTTATAAAGGCACATTTAAGCACACGTTAGTATTATAATGCAGCTCTCCACAAATTCAGGGTTTGTTTTGGTCCCCCACACTTACAGTATAATGTTTATTCCCCTTTAAGTAGTATATACAACTTGAGACCTAAGCGTAATGTCCCTCTTCAAGTTAATGACTGCACAAGGGCTGCCACTCACACATCTTGTAGGTCAGACAAAACGCACATTAGGTGTTGTCCCACATCCCGAGGATGTTATTTGATGTGTCAACATTATAGGTTGGGGTTTTCTTATTAGTCCCAGGAGTTGCACTAATTTTGACAGCTGCTAAACTCGTTTCCCTGCATTTTAAAGTTTCTAAGACAATCATCATAAAGGGACAAATCCTGCTTGGCTTTGCAAAGGAGAAAGGCTTTGCGCAAGCCTTTTAAAATGTGATGAAAGCAAAATGATTGTTAAGATTTTATGGTTTGTTTGGGTTTTTCTTTCCATTCAAAGCAAGGCAAAGTACCCAAGCAGCAATCTTTGTTCCTCTTTTTCCCTCCCCATGGCATTAAGAAGGAAACTACCTAAGCCCTGACCTTTCGAAGTACATATTCTGAGAGTTCCTCAACTAAGGATAAGAATTTGCTTAATTAAACAACTTCTGAAGACAATTATTGAATCAAATCATTCATGTAAGTATTTAAGAAAATCTCTTACCCTTAAAATTTAATTTATAATTAAAGTGAATATATATATATATATTTACATTTAATGGAAATAGGTGCCATGTTTTATGCTGCTGCTTCTCCAGAATCTGTATTGTCTTAGCTTTCTCATATATCTCGTACATACTATGTGAGAGATGTTGGAAAAGCCCCCAAAAGAATATTAAAAACACAGTAGTAGACCATTTTTTTTGAAAGTGAATCAAATGGGAAGAGCAGGAGGGATTACCTCAAAGGATGTTGCCACCGCAAGAAGAGGAGCAGTACATTTAGCCAAGGAGATTTGTGACATGCATTTCAAAGAAGGAACTGAAGATGCTCATCCTTCCAGAGGATCCATCAACCTTTCAGTTAAAGCAGCAGGTAGAGAATATGGTTTAAAATCTATCTCATGAAATTAAGCATCTGAACTACTCTCATAAGCTAAGTTCTACAATGCATTCATGTCTTGCAGCTAAAGGCTTCTTTTCAATTATTATCCAAAAGCAAGTCTAGAAATGAGTTTTAAAGACCAGAATCTAAAGACATTGCATATGCTGTCAGAGATCCTACTTCCCCATGGAGCTATTCAAAATCCTGATATTCACATGTGAACCCAACAAACAGGCTGGTTTCACAGAAATTAACAATCCTACTTACAACCAGTCCTGCATGTGTTATTTCTCATTATCCTATTCTGATTTTTTTGTTAACAAATTCAACTAATTTCCCCAAGCCAAGTCTGTTTTGCTCATGAGGGTACCTGCTGAATGATCTCTGCCTGCTCTTATCTCAACCCAAAGTTTTTTGTTGTATTTTCTCTCTCCTGTCCAGTTGAGAAAGGGAGTGATAAGGTAGCTTTGGTGGGCACCTGGCATCCAGCCAGGGTCAACTAGCCACACATATATATTTGCAGTATGTGAAACGTCATATGCTTTCTAAACTGTAAGAAATACATCAAGTTCCCTTCTCTGGCTTGTAGCAATCTGTTCTTTGAAAAGCAAAGAAAGACTCTCCAAAATCTACTCAGAGGAGAGAAATGAAATACAATAAATCTCCCAAATCTTTGCTTGTAAAAATTCTACTGACTAGAGATAGTAAGTGCAATTATTATTTAAAGCTTCCCAGTACAGAAGAGGAAGGATTTACAAAAATTATGGTCAAAAGGTTATAGGTGACAACACTGATTGCACACAGTCTGATGAGAAATGCTGTTCTGAGTTGAGTTCTGATGTTGAGTTCTGATAAAATGTTGAGTTCTGATAAAAGCTGGTTTGGGGTGGGTTTTTTTAAATTTAATTGAAGATTCTTTTCAAAATTTACATAAATTATCATTATACCTGTTTATGACCTAAGTATGTTGTTGGTTCCATACTGATCCATTGTGATGACATCAAGATAGTGTCACTCGACAGCAGTATAAAGAAGTTATCTGCAGATGACACAGACCCATGCCAACAGCAGTATGGCATTAACAGGAGTAGGTGCCTGCTACATGGGTCGATCTGTCTAGGCAAATTTGTTACCCCATGGCTGACTTCCTTTGAAACCAAGTCTCAAGGCAAGTATTTGATTTTATTTCACCTATTGGGACCCATAGGAAAATGGACTAGAATTTCCCTCTTCATGTCTATGACTTCATGAAGAAATAGTTTATGATCCTTTGTAATCTAGAGTTACAACATAGTCTTATTCAACATTCACACACGAAGCTCCCCATTACAACAGTCGTGTCCTGAGATACTGCCAACTTATGGCAGAAGCGAAGGCAGAATCAAAAAAGACTTAAAGGCTATTTTAAAAAGCTTTTCTTTAACAGTTCCCTTAAAGGCATTTCCTTCCATTGTCTTTTGAAAGCTATGTCAACTGTCCATTGTTCTTCGTGTACGGGGCTGACAGCATGATTTTTATACATGCCTAAATTTCAGTGTTATTTTCCATTTTCAATGACATTCAACTTCCAAACTATTCAAATACAAAACTTTTAGGACTGGGATTTCAACGCTTGTATGACTCTGAGACAGGTTTTATGGAGTGCTACATGGCTACAAACCATAAGCCAGTGCTGAAGAACACCTGTTTTACAAGGGCCAGCAACCTAGAGCAGCATTTTAATGAGTTCAGATCAGTTTTCCCAGCTCCATGCATATATATTTTCCACAACAAATACTTCATCTATTCAATATTTGTATTGAGCTAGACTTGTATCTTTGCAAATCTGGATTATTTCACTATAGTTTCTAATTAGGCAAATGTATTTCAGCTTCAACGCTTTTACTAACCTTTTCCTTCTATCACATGTTTCTGAAATACTTTTGTGTGTTTTTAAAAAACTTTCTAATCTTTCACCCTCTATGCCTTATGGCTTCCTTCTAGGTCATTGTTATCTAAAAATATGCTACATTTTCTTTTTATTCTGTTATTCAAGTAGTACCAGTTTTAAGTTAGATGATTGAGGAATACTATTTAATAAATCAACATTGCAACAGTAATCTATTTCATTTCGTAATGCTAGGAAATAGAAATGCTGATTTTATTATTAACATTTTCCCCCCCACACCGCATATTTTTGATATGATATTCATGATTCCAAGTGATTACAAGTGGTAAATCTGGGACAATCTACCACAATTCTGAAAACAAATTCTAAAATTGTATATGTCTGCCATGATTCATTTTTTTCCTTCTTCTTTATATTCTAAGATTTAAATTCCTATGCGGTATCCTGTCAGAAGAAGAGAACATGGAAATTTGAAGAATCACCACAGATGCACAGCCTGAAACAGCAAACACGCTGAAAGATTGACTATGATCCTTATGGATCATTTTTACCTCAACACATTCTATGATAATTATATTGTAAAAATATTTGCCTTCATTGCTCAGATCCAAGGTATAAGGATAATAAAGACCAAAAATTTTAAATGAGATTATGCACTTATCACATTTTGTCACACAGCTAAATGTATCTCAAAATATCTATCCAATAATAGACCTACTCCAAATCTCTTCACACATTCAGAAATTTTAAAATTTTAGTACAGAACATCAAAGTACTGGAATCATCTGAAATACTTTTCTCACAACATAGGAAATTACCTATCTTTATTTTACAGTTCTGACTCAACATGACAGCTAGGTTCTTTTAAATAAAATTTTTATGGCCTCCAGCCTGTCCTCTCCACCTCTAAGAGCCTAGTTTCCTCAGCAGATTTCATCAGAGATGGAATAACAAACAAGTAATACATGTGTACTTTATTTTCACTTTATCATTTCCTTAATTAATATAAAAACTTTCATTTCAGTGAGACCAAGGGAAAATATTTTGTATTATCAAGGACATAAGAGTGTATTTCCTACAATGCAATGCAGTCATTGAACAGAGTTGTTTACAAAAGGAGATTTTTTTCCTCACAATCCAAGCCTCTTCTACTTGATTCTGCAGCAGAAAATACAGACTTTTTTACTTTTTTTTTTTTTTTTTTTTTTTATGGTCAAATCTGTGAATGGAAAGGACTGTTCTATCCTAACTTTATCCTTGGGAGAGATAATTTTGCTGCAGGAATGTTGGAGATGATATATCAGGAGAAGTCATCTCTGGTATCATGCCAGAGAGTTATGAACTGATGAATGAACTTAAGAGGAAAAAAATGCAGTGAAATGAAGGATTGTTTTTAAGGAGTAAAATGTATCATTAGACATGTAGGATTACATTTCAGAGCAATCTAAGAAAAATACAGACTACTAAAACTGATTCATATGGACTGTGAGATGAAAATGGTCAAAAAAATGTGTGCCGCTGGTGCCTTCTTGTTTACTGAGGACCTTCTAAAAATACTAGATCCCACTAAATGCAAGTAGTAAAATAATAAAAGTGAACCTGGAACAACCCCATTCAGGCCATCTTTGGGATCCAAAATTGAGGTAGGTGGCAACAAATCTAAAATGTTTGTAAATGCCCAGAAGATAATTTCTCTAGAAAGACACATGCTTTCTTCCAAACTAAGTTCTAAAACCAAGTGAAACAGAGTCCTAAATAAAGTTAAACTGTTCCCTCTTTTCATGGAAGTCCAAAAAAAAAGAAAAAAAAAAAGAACGAATGCAGTCGGAAATCATGCACACAACTTTGTTGAAAGCAGACCTCTGCTAAGTAAACCTTCAGGGCCACTTTGTAAACAGCCAGAAACATCCAGTCAGTTTTCTGTAAACAGCTAAGTCACGCACCAGCAGAAGACAGCAGCCTTCTGCGGAAGGCTTTGGTTGATGTTTAACAGGGTTACATTTCAAACCAGCTAATAGTCACAGCTATTATCATTGCAGTTCGATTGCAGAAACCAGAAAAAAAGTGGGCCACAGCCTGTTCTGCTTTGGCAATACTGTTAGGAAGTAAATCAAAGAGCAAATCAATAGATCTCCTAAAATATGGCAGGCCAATTTATGCAGGGTTTATTCTTAATCTTCATGAATAAGCAGAAAAGTTTTAGTTCACCTTGAATTTACAAGTTTCAACCCAGTGCAACAGATGTATATACAAGCATATTTTACATCCTTTTCTTCTTTCTACTTTATGCTTACCCCCATTAACATGTTTTGAGAAGCAATTAAACAGATAATGTGAGTTATTTCCTGACCTTCAGAGCTTGAAATATTTAAAACTTGTAGTTATTCAAAGCAATATTACATACTTTATTAAAAGAAATTCTCTTCTGAGTTTTAGTGATCCTTCTTACTTTTCTTTATAAAGTGAATGCATAACTATCACTCCCACAAGAATAAAATTTAGTCTAACAGCTTAAGTCTTTTCATCCTGTCTCTTTTATGGCACCTTAAAATAAACTAAATTACTGTAAAACACTCAAAGTGCCACAACAATGAAGATCTGGCAAACTGACCACAACTCAGATCTAAGTTGCTTTTACAAATTGCTTTGTGAAAGTTTTAAAACTTCCAAGCTCTTCTAGGTTGAAAGGCAAATGAAAACTGTTAACAGAATGAATATATTTGCATATTTCCTGTACATCATATGTTTTCTGCAGAAATAAATTCTCTATGGCCTGTTCTCCATCTCAGTAATATAAATGAAAAGTGACATTATAGGACTTCTACTCTAAGGGATTTTGAATGTTCATTATTAATCTCTAGAGATGTAAGAGTAATAAATATTACATAGCCAAATTATCCATTGTTATTTTGCAGTAATGAGGACTATTTTTGATAGTATATATAACCTAGCCCAATGCTGAGTTTAAATAGTCACACAAATTCTCTTTTTTTAAGAATTCAAATTGGTTCTAGTTTTTCAAAACTTGAGAACTGGTAAAGAAATTGAAAAACTTTTAAATAAATATATATAAAATTACCACAATCCTGCATCACTAGCACAAGTTTCTAAGTAACTTCAATAAAGTACAGACCTAAAAGGAGGAAATGAATACTTTCAAATACCAGTAAGCTAGAAGATAAGCCTGACTAATGTATTAAGGCCACCTTGATATCTGTGATTAGTGTGCAAAATGTGTTAGGAATTTTGTTATGGCAAGGATTCTGAACACAGTTTCCCAGCCCTAAATTTGACAGATTTCTATAAAGCTGCAGATTTGTTCTCAGAGTTGTCTGCCTTTTTTTTTTTTAATTCTTCTATTATCTTATTATAAGTCTAAATTGAAAAGAGGTAATGTCACCAGGCAACTCGACAAAAATCCCTGTAGAGATTAGGTAACTAAAAATTATTCTTAAATGGAAATAATATTGTTTCATATCTGGATTGTCACTAGTCAGGCTAAAGATTTATTTGTTATAGAATCATAGAATCGCAGAATATATCGAGTTGGAAAGGTCCCACTAGTGTCACTGAAGCCCAGCTCCTGGCTCTGAACAGGACATTCCCAAGAATCACACCACGCGTCCAAGAGCATTATTCAAACACTTTTTGAACTCTCTCAGGCTGGTGCTGTGACCACTGCCCTGGGGAGCCCGTTCCAGTGCCCAAACATCCTCTGGGTGAAGAACCTTTTTCTAATACCCAACCTAAACTTCCCCTGGAACAGCATCAGGCCATTCCCTTTGGTCCTGTCACCAATCAAGTGCCTGCCCCTCCTCTTCTCCTCACAAGAAAGTTGCAGACTGCAGTGAGGTCTCCCCTCAGTCTCCTCCAGGCTGAACAGACCAAGTGACCTCAGCTTCTCCTTTTATGGCTTCCCCCCTCAGGCTGTTCACAGTCTTTACAGACTGTTTTTGAATGCTCTCTTATAGCTTGATGTATCTTTTATATTGAGGCACCCAAAACTGCACACAATATTTGAGGTGAGACCGCCCCAGCTCAGAGTAGAGCAGGACAATCCCCTCCCTTACCTGGCTGGTGAGGCTGTGCCTGATGCCCCCCAGGCCAGGGTTGGCTCTCCTGGCTGCCTGGGCACTGCTGGCTCATGTTCAACTAGCCATCAACCAGGACCCCCAGGTCCCTTTGCACAGCACTGCTCTCTAGCACCTCCTTTCCCAGTCTGTAGGTACACTCAGGGTTGCCCCATCCCAGGTGCAGAATCTGGCGCTCGTCTTTCTTGAGCTTCATACAGCCAGTGATTGCCAAACCTCTGACTTGTTAAGTTTTTGTTTAGTTTATGCTAAGTTATGAGTTATAAATAATAACATCCTAATGTTTCTGTTTGCTTTAAAAGGCAGCATTAGAAGAACATAACTAATCTAAAAATCTTACCTGAGCATTTTCAAAACCTTTTGTGTCTTAAAGTCACAAAAGTAATCTTTGTTTTTATCTTATATAATCCTGGGGAAAGGGGCAGAAGCAGAGGAGGTGAAAAACAGGCTGCACCTAATTTATCTGGTTTTGCTTCTTTGCACCCTTAGGTTTTCCTTGATGTATACTAAAGGAAATAAACAAAAGCACACATGGTAGTTTTTTACTGAAGGTTGGCAAAGACTGAATATCATCTTTCACACAAAGAATTCCATAAATTTGGTCCAACTGCTCTAAATATTAGGTGTTCCCAAACCTTAGTTTATTGGAATTGATTTTTTTTCTAGCAAAATATTAGTATCATGAGAGATAGCAAAGGGAGATGCACAGAAGAGACTGAAGTCTGACGCCACCCTTTGACCTGAAGTGATATCTACTTATGACAGTCTGTGCTCAGCCTTTGCTTTAAAGACAAAATGTAAGAGAAAAACCATAACAGAAAAACTCTTGTCCTGTCTGGATTTAAAAGGAGCATAACAATGGATGTGTTTTACTTCTTAAGCCAAGCGAAAGAACATTCACCTTTTCTCAACTCAGTGAAAACAACATAGAGGATGTGAAACTAAAGCTAAAAAGGTTTTGGCAAAAATTTGCAGAAACAGTTATGGAACAAGGAAGGATGCAATATGAACTTTTCCAAAGTGCTTACAGAGGTTTCTAAATGCTGCTTCATTAAGGTGTTAGAACTGAGTACCAGTAAAAAGCACTGTCTACAAGAAACTGTTTTATCTTTAATGATATTTATTGTGCAATCATAAAATTATGAGATATGATGAGCTTTTGTCTACATAAGCTGATAGCATCTTTCTCATCTCAAAATAGGTGTTCATTGTTTTAACTTCCTATGGGGAAATGGCATTTCCCTACCTTGGCATGCTATATTTCATGATGTAACAATCCATCTTGTTCCACTTATTGCAAGTTATGTAATTTTCCTCATCTACTGAAATTAGCCTGAAAATATGATTTAAAAAACCAAAAAAAGTCATAGTTACTGGGTACTACTTAGTGAGCCACAGAGCTCACATAGCCTAGAGGAGGAACCTGGCAGACAGACAGTGAAAGCAAGAGATACATGATCTCAACTCTCAAGAGGCACCACAACAACTTAAGGAACCAGATTTTAGGCTGATACAAAAAGAATTATGTTAGGTTTTTGTAGTACATTGAAAGTAAACATTTTGCTTCAGAGATACTGATGTCAAGATTTTAGTTTCATGCAGAAGCAGCTTTGGAAGTAGGAAGGAGGATGCTGGGAAAAACATTTGCTTTCTATTGATTCATTAATAGAGAATTTTATATATATATATGCACACACATATATATATATATATATTCCCCTTTCCTCTGAAGGAGGAAAAAAATAATAGGCCTTTACTCTTTGCTAAAACTCTTAAAAAAATCGTGGAACTCAGTATACTTAGATTCTTATGTCTAGAGGTGTAATGGTTAGATGTTCAGGTGTCTACTGAGTTGAGGCTTTTCCCACAGATGAATCTACTCATGGGTCTCACTAACCTTATACCACAGCATTTTACTCAGGAAGCATCACCCATACCCAAGTTCCAGGTTAATTTTCAGGAATCTGTATGAACTTCATAGCCTTGAGACTTCTATTAGTCTTTCAAAATTAGTGGAAATAAGTCAACTGGTTCAATTTTTTTTCAGAAAAAGAGAGCATGCCTGACTAGATTTTTTTTTTTTTTTTAATGTGGAGTTTAAAATAACAGAAAAGATGCTGCTGCATGATTGCTTTCTGATTAGAATGTAAAACAAAAATAAAATGGGATCCATTGTTCCATTTTTAGTTCAATTTTGAAAGTAGACATTTATTTTAAATTAACTGCATATAATTTTGTATTTCAAACATAACAAAGTATTTTTTCTCCAGAAAATAAAGAATTTACAAGCTGAAAGGAACATTAGAAAGGTGAATTGAAATGCCCCTTAATAAGTAAGGTTAATACATAAAACAATGGATAAAACAAGTTTTCAGACAGAAAACTGAAAGGCTAAAGTAGGAACAAAGTTTCCTAATATGGAAGGTGGCATTTTTTGTACTTTAAACAATTTAGAAGACTCAAAAATAATCAGTGTTGACAGCATGCAAAGTATTTTAAAAAACTATTCTCCTAAGTCTTCATTCTTTTAGATTTAATTAAGCCAAGATAATTTCTGTAATACTTGCCTATCGAAAGCAAAGTCTTCCTGACATAATAGGAAACATCTGATGAAATCTTTCCTTCTCAATGAGTGTCAACATGTAAACTATAGTTTAATACAAGACATTTGACCAGAGAAAGGCTCTATTTAAATAACCTGAACAAACTCTGATACAGTAAAGTAATATATGACTTGTGCAGAACTAAAAATTACATATGTTTTTTGATTTGTTCCTAGGGTATGGGTTCAAACTGTCTAAAATTGTTAATTTAAATGTTGAACTGGAATGCTCTCACATCTTCCCACATCAAGGCTGGAGAGTATTTCCAGCTGTTACTGATATGTTAATAGGACCACTGCAAATGCATATCATTTTTTTAAGCCATACATATAAAAAGAAGTATGGGTAATATTTCCAAGATAATTTCATCCAGCTCTGCAGTGACTTTTTTGCTTTGAAAGTTGTACTCAATTTCCATTCTTCTTACTAACAATGAAATTAGTCACATTAAGTATGCCAATGGTACCCTACGACTATTTGCTTAAATACACACTTGGATTACAGAAGGGTGGGAGAGTGCTGTGGAAGAGTTACTAATTGTCTGTAAACATACATAACAGGTATGAAGTCTCAATCACTCATCCTGTCACTTAAAATTATTTTCTTTATCTTCTTTCCCTAGCTCATGCAATGATCTCCAAGAGGGGGAAGTAAAACACAGTTCTGCCAGAATGCTGGAGATGTTGCTTCCAGATCACAATCTAAGGTGCCTGTCAGGTTGTTGAGCTACAACTTGTATAGTTTTCATGGGATAAAAAAACTTTACGGGTTAAAAACTAATTTTTGTAACTCTCAAATTATAGCAGTCTAATCAAGGAATTATTATTAGCCCAGGACTACTTATTACAGGGTGTGGAAAAAAAAAAGAGAATAATCAAAGAAAAAATATTATTATAGAAAAGCCTTCTAAAGTAGTACTTAAAATTGGGTCCACCCATCTACACCTCATTTTTGGTGTTATCACACCCTTCCTTTGGTTAAGAGTGTAAGCTGATGACTGCTTTCTTGTCTTCTCAAGAAGTACGATGTTGGTTTTCTTCCTCCCCTCTTAGGTCTCTATAGCACTATTTTGATGCACTTTCTAACATGCTCTACACTTTACTCGTGCCACTGGTTTACAATTCCACAGTACAACCAAGTTGCCTATACACAGCATATTTTAACTTATTGGATACTTCTCCCCTATTGTCCTTGCAATCCCTAACGCTGGTTTTGACCAGTCCCAAGGCTGCATTTCTGTGGTGACCAGTGACTGACCGCATGGAGTGGTTTATAGCAATGGGGCCTCTAGTATAATTTAAAAAGCTTTACTGTCATTCCCTGTCCCCATACCCTACATTTTATTCCAGGGTCAAACATAGTTCATTCTATATAGAATAGCTTTATTATATTATTGCCTGTTATTAGGCACTTTACATAACAAGAAGCATTATACCGCAAAATTGCACAAAGTTAAGCAGAAGATAGAACATTCACTGTCATCTTCTCATTAGGCGGATGCTGTAGCAGCTAAACAAACTAAAACAAACTTCCAGGAAGATCAAGACATGGTCCAGGCAGAGCCAGATAAACCTGAAGCTCTGCTGTCAGCTTAACACAAAGATCAGTGGCTACATAACTGTAACATGAATAGTAGTGGCAATCTGAATCCAACATGTTCTCCTGCACTCATGCAATATTTCAGACCATGTGCCGTGTGATTCGCTTCTACTGATATTGGTAAGGTGGTGGTACCAATGCAGGCACAGATTATAACAGCCTCCAGTAGCATTTTTTGAACATGCCATCCAGCATTTTCCCAAAAATATCCAACATAAGGGAAACCAATGTCTGAAACCTCAGTCCCAAGTACAATAAGGATCAAAAATCTTTGGACTGTATTTCACCATACCAAAAATCAAAACATGAAAAAATTGAGGTTTCAATGTTGTTCCTACCAACTAAAAGATCAGTTAGAGCATCTTAAAAGTACACTGCAAACATTTATAATTTCAGAATTATTAGAACTCTATGAAAAGTTCACTGCAACAAGTTATACCTTTACAGGAAACCAGAAGGAATAAAGCACATTCAGCAATTGCTTTTGGAATTATAGCACCACCTAGTGTGCTCTGGAAACGCTCCTAAGGGATGCCTTTTTAATTTTGATTTATGTTTGCCTTTGGAATTGAAATCAAGTCATTATCATTTTGTTTTTCTTAATTCTTGCAATTTGCTTTATAAAAGTGCAGTCTGAGTTTCATTAAATTAATGGATTTTGACTCTATCAAAACATCACCAGAGGAAGAGTTACATTTATATTAAACTAATTCCCACTCCAGATGCCAAGAAAGTACTTATTTCCTAATGAAAGGATCTATGAGACATTCTTTTCCTCTTACCCTCTTTTTAAGGAAACGAACACAGTTCTTTAGGCATGGAAGGAGGAACATGTCTGCAGAAACTGAGATGGTCTTGTAGTAGGACTGAGTACCTCCTAAAACACCCAAACTCGGGTTCTCCAGATTTTAAGACTTCTCAAGAAGTGCAAGGACACCCTCTTCTCTCTAGTGATCCTGAGCGTTGTGAGACCCTATGGAATAAACACCGCAACAAGAAATGACTTGTTGGGGTTTTTTATACCCTGCAGAACACATTCCTAGATAACCCTGGACGCATTTTGATAATCATACTTGATAATGACAAATTACCTTTCATAGCCTTTTTCTCTGTTTGCTGTGCATATACAAGGGGGAACAGGGAAAGGTCTAGATAGGGAAGGTAGGTTATTTATTTACATCCTTATCATGAGGAAAAACAGTGCTAGAATTAAAAAGGAAGAACAGTCACAGTGACTGAGCAAACCTCTGAATTTTCACATTTATGAGGTCACAGCTCACTTTTACCACCTGATTACTTTCAATTTTCAAATGAAGTTGGTGGGGGGGTTCTCGTCTGCTTTTGAGAATGATCAGAAGAACTGGAAAACCTCAGCTTTTTCAAGCATTCCATAACATATTTGTTTATGTACTATTTAAATATATTTAAAAATTTTGAAGAGGAAAATACACAATAAAATCTAATATGCAAATTTGAAGTGGTCTAGATTAATCTATGCCATTACTAAAATGGAGTAGGTATATGCCTGCACGAGACATTGCACTACTCTCTCATACAGTGAGTTTATGGCTGAACACAACTAACTGCTGCTCAAAAAAGGCTGCAAGAAGAAAGAGTCATTATGCAGAGCTTTGCTGCTGCTCTACATTATTCAAACCCAAAGCTGAAGAAAAAGGTATTCAGGTTTCTAGAGTAGAGGGTTTGCCCTGAAGAAGGACAAAGCCAGTTGGAAATGGTAGGAACTACCTATCTTTGTACAATCATCTTCTGATAAGAGCACCTTTCCAGGAAACAACATATCCCCATAACTGATAAGCTGTGAGCGGGCTATAAAGGGACCAGTCTCCTTCCCCTCTCTGGCAAATGCATATCTGTGCTGAAAAGATTCAAATATTTAATGCACAAGTGACAGCCTGATTGTGTGACCTAACAAGAAAGACATTTCCCATGGGAAGCTCTGAGGTCTTGTTTTGTTCACTGTGTCCCTTGTGCACTCATTTTCAATGCCTCTGAGTAAATTGCTCCCAAGAATGGCTTATGAAGGAATAAGAAATGCAGTCACCTCTGTTCAATGGAATTTACTTCATCACAAAACTGAAGCTCTTCAAATTTCTCAAGACTAAATATATGTCATTTATTAAATCCTAAATAAATACACCAAAGACAGCCCAAATATATAAGGGGGAAATTGCAAACCTGACTGTAATTGCATTCATCATAATCAGCTTTACCTAAATTACTTATTTTTCATCACTGATCATAAATTTCTGGAGCAGCACTATTCTACCACACAGTTAGATGCTTTAATGCAAAACTTTTTATACATTTCCAAAATTTATAATGTCAAGCCAGAATGATTCTGAACTTCATAACCTAGCAGGAACACAGAATGAGAATTATAATAGTACGTGTAATTCAAATTTAAGAAAGGATTCTAACAAGTTCATAAAGAGTTGCTATTGAGGTTTTTTCTTGGGCAAGACGTCCAGCAGGTCAAAGAGATATAATAAAATACAAACCCAAAATCTAATTAAATTTTGTTCTCAGCAACAAAATAGAAGCATGTATTATATATGAAGAGTAGCGTCTACTCACATCTGGCTTCAATTACACACAGTACATATGGGAGCTGACTGGAGATGTCTCCCAAATCTGTAGACAGTGGCATGGCAGCTTGGCTTTCCTGAGCTACCTCTGTGTCCCTTCAGAGACAGTGGAGAACACTGAAAACGTGTGTTCTGTCTTACCTATTTTAGAATGAGACTAGTTGTGCCACAGAATGCCCATTTCTCTATCCTGCCTATAAATGAACCCAGATGACTAATTCTGATAATGATATTTGTATAATGGCTGTTAATATTTGGTCAGCTGTATCCCAAACCAACTGTCTTTACTGATATTACCATTCTGTCCTAGAGTGACTTTATGATGCCTGTATCCCCAATCATTTGTTCTGTATATTGTGTTCTGCACCTTTAAGGTGATTCTTAGAGTGCAATTTGTTTTGAAGACTATGTTATCTCCTCACATTCCTCTCCGGGACACTCTCCCTGTACAGCGGCAACTCGGTCGGACTGCTGCAGGACAGAGACCCCCTGTGCTTTTTAGCTAGTTTTAGCTAGCTAGGGCAGAGAATTGGTTTTTTTCTTTCCCTTTTCCTTGGGACTGTTTGAAACTGCTCCGGACTGAAAAAACAGAGGAGAGCTGAAAGATTCCCACCCCCCCATCCCTTCTGGGGCCTGGGACAGTAGGACAGCGTTTTTCTCCAGCACCGGAGGAACTGATAAAAACTGAGAAAGACAAGCTGGATCTACGGACTTTTCTCAATTTGTCATCTCACTTCAACTAAAGGTTTTATTGTTTCATATTATTCATCCTGTGTGCTTGTGGGCATTTTTTTTCTTTTGTTAAATAAATAGCTTTTTCCACTTTTATCCAAGAAAGTCTCTTTCCAGACCAGTTGTAGGGGAGGGGCCGTTTGGGTTTGTTATTTCCAAAAGAATCCCATTCAGAGGTTTCCTCCCAAAATTTGCCCCAAACCAGGACACATTCTTACAGCAGAAATACTAATTTTTGCGTCTTGAATATATGCCTGACCACATCTGTGACTTGGGAGCAAAATATCTTAAACATGACTTTTACCTTATACATTTATTAGTGTGACTTGGAAATACCGGCTTGGATCTGTAGTGGCAACTGTCAATAGCAGTATTATTTCTACAGTTTTTTTGTTCTGGGTACGGATGACTGGAAACTACACAGCATGCTGTGCTGGCAAAATTATGGGCATGTTCCTTTTGCGCTATTGTGATTCATTTAAAGGATCACAGGGCAAATTAAACAGCAGGATTTTGCTCTCATTAAAAGATAACTAAATTGCCTAGGTTTATTTTAAAATATATGTATAAAGGTTAAGAGATCAATTTACTTCATGAGTCTGTCACTATTGAATCTTTGAGTCCCCAAATATTTTTGAAACAAATGTGTTAGAATGTCGCCCTGATTTTTCAGCCTTCTTGTGTGGCTCACAGGTTTCACAGTTCTGTTTCTCATACACGGGTGTTATAAATAGAAACAATGTTTTTGTTAGATTAAGTTAGTTTACCTTTGTTCCTCTTGGAGATATGGACAGCTAATGGACAGTTGTCTTGACCAATGGGATGGGGAGAGGTGTCAACCTTCTCCCCAATCCCTGGCCTTTGTAGAAATACTATATATGGAGTCAGATCTTGTTATAAACAGTTCATGCCTTCTCATCAGATAGTGTGTGTGTGTGTGTGTTTGTGTGTCCAACAGCAACATCAGGATATGAGGAAATACTGGGGGAAAAAAAAAAAAAAAGGTAAACAGGTAAAAACACATCCTAACAGCACAAAGTCAACATATTTTGGGAAATAGAATGAAAATCTTCCGTATGTTTAAAATCTGAAAAATAAAAGGGTTTAGAACAGCAATATTTCAAATATAATGATGTTCAGGAAAAATTGCTTAGAAGACAGAAATTATCTTAAATATTTTAAGATATAATTTTATTTTATCTGCATTGATAGCCAAATTTCACTTCGATTTAGGATTTGGAGAAAAGGAGTTGTCATAAGTACTAAGTAGGTGAAGAAGGCCAGTTGTCAGCTGATAAGCAAAAATTCATACATAATGAGAAAATATTATTCACTGAATGCATGAAGTAGGACCTTTTGTGATGTAGGAACAATAGAGCAATAAAAAAAATACAGTTATACCCATTTTGAAATAGTTACTTAAATTAACACATCTGGAGACTACGCTATGATATAAAAGGGTGGAACAAGACCATAGCCTAATCATATATTAGAAGTTTTTTTTAATTACACTAATATTTGACTCATGGCAAGCATCAAATAAAGAAAAGCAATCAAAGGAAATTGAAGTGAAGACTGAAAGCAGTTGTACGATCAAAATTAAATCTAGCCACAATTTTTGTCATGCATAAATGAGACGCCTACAGACAATACCCCCTGGAGAACATATTCATCAAAAAAGACAGAAGACAAAAACAAAGAAACAGACGTGAAGTGCAAGATAACATTTAGAATTATTTGCAATGACAAAATAGTCTCTCAAGTTAAAAGCAAATTATATCCTCCAAGGAAACAGGCCTTCCTATTTATATGTCATCATATGGCATGGAATCAATTTTTTTTTCCATGGAGCTATGAGTAAAAAGACCACTTGACAGTTCAGAAACTTGGCAATAGTCAACAGTAGTGTAGTATAGTGGCATATTTTAAGAACAGGTAAGACCCCAATTTTTTTTCAATTGTATTCATTAAAGATAATTTAACCATGAAATGTAATTTTAAAACCCCTTTCTGTGAGCCTTTTTCCACCAGAAGATGTGCCTAGTCTTTGAATTTCATCTGAACTTTTCTAGGGGAACAAATAAAGTTTCAAGAGAGACCATAATTCCTTGCACACTATTAAAGAAATTTGAATTAAAAACTTAACTTCGTCTCTTAAACTATTCTTCAGTTCCTCGCAGATATGAGAGTCAGGAATGCAACCTTCTCAAACAGAAAGAGGGTAGACTGAATTGCACTGAAATACAATTATTACATTGCAGCAGCATTCATTGGCAAAACCTGCTTTGTTTGTCCTGTCATTATTCAATGATTTTCCTAATAACTGCTATAATGATTAACATAGCTGTCTCAATTCCCATAAGAAATTCAGTATGTGAAATTCTTAGAGTTGTTTAATAACACGTTTTCCTGATGTCACAGATTTCGGCAGTAAAGTTGCATCAAGACAACCTCACCTAGGCTGTAAATTTACCATACTCCAATTTACCAGCACCCAGCAACTCAGAAAATAGTTTTTCTTTGAAGACAACATGAATAAAATAAAAATGCCAAACACTAGCATAGGTAAAAACTTGAAGCTCTTCCTCCTCATTTTCTCCTCTAGCAGAAAATGCTGGGGAAGTTCCCTGATGTAAATGCCTACTATAAATGTCCTTGTTTTGTATACATGCAAGAAAGCAAAGTCAGCAAAGTAAAGCTACAAGCAAAAAGTTATATTTGAAATGAAATAATATCATACAATTATTTACTCATAATGAATTTACCACTGCTAAAAGAGGCCTTAAAATTACAATACACTACTTGTTCACCTAATGTCTTTTCCATCTTTTTTTGCTGATGCCTTTGAACTTTGAGATTTTTCTGATTTAACACCACGAAATTTCTCCAGCTCTTGCTCTGCCTTGATTTGACCTCGTAGTGATCTCAGTCAAATTCTGAGAGCTCTAAGTTACCCAGTATAGAATATTTAAAACGCCTGCTCCATTTCACCTTCCATCCCTCGCATACTTTTCTATTGAGTCATTTGATGAAGTCTTCCCTCTTATGACTAATATGTTCATTCAGGTCAGATCTATAAGAATGGACCCCACAAATAAATAAGGAGAATCAGGCAGTAGCATAGGAATGAGAAGTCTGTTGGTAGTATTTAAATCCCTTGCAGATGTCTCTTTTTCTAATGTATCCATATGTGTTTCTTATGACTTCCTGTCTCAGAAGAGAAAAATCCAGCCTGGTTGCCTAAGAGACAGCTGGGGTACAGTGTCAACTAATATGGAACATGCTACAGGGAACTTACAGGAAAAACACACTTAATAAAACAGTTCATTGCCAGTAGCCCACCCAGTATAAACATATGCTGGCAACTGAAGATGTAATTCTCTTTACAATACAACCTATTTTTAACCTGAAACCCTCTTTTTTTTTTAACTGTGTAGCTGTGTATTGGTTTAGCATAAATGGTAGGAAAAACCAATTGTTAATCCATTTTAGAACTAACAGCTAAACTGGCCAATCAGGTAAAAGGTGTACACCCCCTGGGACACCGCTTAAAAACAGGAATCTTGGGAGACCCGCCCTCTTTCCACCAACCTAGCCATGAGGTAACATCGCGGCCGGGCCGGGAGGCCCCAGGAGGCCCCGGGAGGCCCCGGGAGCCGTGGCCGGGCCGAGGGGCCAGGATCAGGGCCAGCCCTCCGGCTAGCCGGGCGATCTAGGGCATCTGAGCTCGGCGGATGCCGCAGAGAGGGGGAGATGGCCCCGGCCCGCCCCCCTCCCCCAGCCCCCGGGTCCCTGGAGAGCAGCACCGAGCCCAGGCTGAGTTAAAAACGCACCCCATAAGAC
>WBMY01005588.1:133876-158140 GCA_013397315.1 Donacobius atricapilla | reverse complement strand
AGCTCACAGATACAGTGTCGGGCGGGCTGTGTTTATAAGAGCTGGAAGCCACAAACAGACTGTGTCTCTTGTGGAAAGTTACCAGAAGAATCAGGAGGGACTTGTCTCTCTCAAAAGACTGAATGAAAGACTATTTTATTAAGTGCTGCTGACTTAAGAGTTCTGATGTTTTGTCCCTTTGCATTGTTTTTCGTGGAAAAGTAGACTGTTGCTAGGGAGGAAGAGGGGTTGTTTTTGAGAGGGTTTCGTAGTTGTTTTTTGTTTGTTTACCTTTACTGTATGTTAATAAATCTAACTGTTTCTATTTTTGAACTGAACCTGTTTTGCTTTTCTTTTAATCCTATTCCACTAAAATGAAAATTAGGCAAATGTAATAACCACTACAAGCTGCATTGGAGAAAGATGGATCATCTGTGAAGATATGCTGAGTACTTGCTGAAATATGTTATTACTTGATATTGTGGTTGCTATTGAGTAAAAAGCTAAATACTGATTTGTAAATAAAGCCTGAAAATGTATCAGTGGAAGGTGTATTTGACTTTCTGGACTTGTGAACTGCTGTGAAAATTTTCATTAGGGCATATGACAGTTTCATAGAAAATAAGAAAATTCAAAAATACTATTGTAATCAAGAATTACAAGAATAACACTCAAATCAAGCTTATTAAAAATGAAATCAAAAAGCAGCAAAAAACCCAATCCAAAATATTAAATCAAACCGGCACTACAATAATGAATCAAAACTAAGAGGATTCTTATAAATCACTAACCTCATAAATATGAGGAACACAGCTTTATTCCCAAGACCTTTAGTGAATTCCTAAGGGATGCTATTTACCCAATGATTTATTCTTTAGAATAAATATATCAAGAACTTCAGTCTTGTTCTTGTGGTTGATTGCCCACAAAAAGTTTTCAGGTTACTCACCTAAGGCATCTCTCTTTCAGCCACTAATTAATTAGGAGTCAAAAAACATCATAGAACTAAAAAAAAAAAAAACCCACAAAAAAACAAACAAACCAAAAAAAAACCACCAAAAAACCAAACCTGTATCTTGAGAAAGAAGAAAATATGACAGTGAGAAGGTTAAACTACTGTAAAGTAATTTTACCGATTTGCAGGAAAGAGTCTCTGTCATTGTTGGACACACAAACACACACACTCTCTGGTGAGAAGGCATGAACTGTTTATTACAAAAATCTGACTCCATTTTATAGTGTTTCTACAAAGGCCAAGGACTGGGGGAGAAGGTTGACACCTCTCCCCATCCCACTGGTCAAGACAACTCTCCATCAGCTGTCCATATCTCTAAAACAAAGAATGTAAACTTTCCTTTATTTAATGAAAACATTGCTTCTGTTTATAACACCTGTGTGAGAGAAACAACCTAAACTATGAAAACTGTGAAACAGAAGAGAAGGCTGAAAAATCAGGGCAACAAGTCTCAGCTGAGGTAGAACCTACAGATTTTGCCATTTGCTCAAAAGATTCTGCCTTGCCAAACTCATCTGAGTTGCAACTAAATCAGAGGGCCTTAGTCCATAGCTTGTAATCAGCCAAATGTAGAGGAAGGCAACCGTTCCAGCTGAAGCAGAAATAAAACAAAGTTTAGAAATACTAATGATCTCCTAGTTATATCAGCCCATATCCACGCATAGGTCTGCTGTAGTAATTGAAAAGAAAACACTTTTAAAAAGCAGAAAAAAGTAAACAAAACCCCCCAATGAAACAAACTCTGTTGTTCTGAGTATTTCAGAGATTATGGCTTTTGAATTAGTTGCACTACTGCGACTACATTGCAGTTTTCCCTTCCGTACCAAACCTGTGAAAATCACAGTGAGAGCTGTTTCTGGCTAGTTAGATTGACGTAAGCAAGAAAGCACCTTCCAGCTCTAAAAATGCTGACTGGGACGAGAGGAACCAGGAGGAGAAATGTATTCTAAACTATCTGAAATATTTAGCTTAATTCGAGGTGTAACATTTCTATGCAATTTTTTTAAAATCTAATTTTTCCCCCCCTCTTCCTTTTATTTTTAGTGTTTGCTGAGTCCTAAATTGGAAATGGACATTTCAAATTGAAAAAACCAACTGTTTTATCCCAAGAATAAATTAAAAGAAATATTTGCATTTTGTGTTTTACTCCTCTGCTTTAAAACAGTCACAATATTTGCTTAAAATTCTCCTGAGAAAATGTTAAAGAGACACCCTTTTTAGACAGTTCTACATGCTAGAGAGTCTAGTTCTTCTGTCAGATGCCATAAGGAGATCAGAAAATGACCACTACAAATTAAATCCCGTTGCAAATTTAAATAGATTTAATTTTGTTCTAAATATTTAATTACTTTTGCCATTAAAGCCTAGTTATTAAGGAATACCTGATATTTATCAGTGACTGACTGGACTTATTTAAGGACATTTGCCATTTAAATTTCCCCTCAAGAAAATATCTATATGTGATGGAAAGAATGGGTCCAGCTATTTTTGATAATTTTTCATAAGTCACATAAGGGATGAAAGCTGATTAATTTTTTGTAACCACCATTTTTGCAAAGAGGATCTAGAACATTCAATAATCAAGGAATTTTTTTGCTGTTTCCTTCTACCGTGGTAAAATACCACATGTTTCATTTCAGATGATACCCATGTGCTTATCTCTCAAGTAGACTCAGATATACTGTCATTTTAAAAAATTATCAGAAAAATAATTATTAAAAGTGGAAATACAACTTTGAGTCATATTCCCACTGCTGAAAATGTAGAAAGAATATGTCTGAAAGTCTTGCGGATCAGTTTTAATTAATTCTAATCCCACAAAATCAATGGATATTTTTCACATAGTTCAATTTCTTGCTCAATTGCAAGCTTGCTATTATGCAAGCTCAGATTTGCATTCCCTAAGTGCATCTGATATTTCAGCTGTAACAAAAAAATGCTTTTTTCTGCAGCTCAGAAGGAAGTAACATGATGAAGAAAACCAAACAAATCTTTGAAAAATTTTTTGCTTAAAAGATTTTATATATATAGTTTTGTGGTCCATAAAATCTTTTTTTAATGACAATTTTTCTCGATTTTTAGCTTAGACTACTTCTGATCTGTGCCTTACCACACAGCTTCTCCCTGTCAGCCTTGCCTACTTATCTACTGAGCCATCATTTGCTCTGTCTCTTCTTCAAATGAGTTTCAGCACCAGATGCCCACACGAGCCAAACAGAACCTCTCCGTTCCACATGGAGATATCAACAACACTGACATTCCAGGCTAGATTTGGATATAATGTCTTCAGCGCTGTAATAAGCATCAGTAATGGAAAGTATCACTTTGCACCAAGTAACCCTTTAGCTTCTTGATTTGTGTACTTTCCCTAAGTGTAAATATCTGCTCGTGGCTGTGTTGTCAAAAGGTTAATAGAAGTTCACTTCTTTCTACTGTTAAATGCTGAATTCAGTGGGTGACCCAAGTGTTATTACCACTGATACACATCTATTTAAGTAGGAGGCATGATACACCCTATAAGATCAAGATCTTAGGGGAAAATTTCCAGTCAGAAGTTTTTAGCATTTCCCCATTACTGTACTCATGTAGTCAATCCATTGGAAACATCCAAGTGAAGAAAAGTCTCAGTTTACCAACCTGGGCTTGCAATTGACAGAGGAACACCACACCCATTTCCTTTCTTATTTATTTATTTTTGAAGCACTAAACACCCCGCCCTCTAATTCCCAGAAAAAGAATTTGACAATAGACTTTCAAACTCCAGAGACGTTTTACAGATATATAGAGCCAGCAGTGTGCATTTATCATTACCTATAATTTCTCAATTTATTTATGGACAAAGTTGGTTAACACCCTAATGGGGATTGCGCAGGACAATTCAAACGTCACAATAGCCAGAGACAGCTGCCAAGTTCCAACGCAGTGTTCCAGAGCCAAGATTATTCTAAAATTATTTTCTATTATAGTGCAAGCTAATTAGACAGATACTAACCATATCCAATTTTAATATAAAAATTGATATGTTTCCTGAATCTGAAACTTTTAAATTGCTTTGCTAAAATTTGAATCAAATCAATATATACAAAAGCTTTTTTTTTTCCTATTATCATTCAGATGCCTCTCTGCAGGTTCGATCTCCGTAAGGGCCATTCACTTAAGAGTTGAATTTAATGATCCTTCTGGGTCCCTTGCAAGTCAGAATATTCTATAACTTCTGTAATTAATAGCAAATTTTATCTATTAAATCATCCTTTAATTATCTATGTTGAAAAATTTTCTGAAACAACATACAATATTTCAGCATTGTAATGCTTTGTAATTATAATATTATCAAAGAAAAAACATTAGTTTAATAGAATAGGTGGTGCTCAATTTACTTTTCTTGCTCAGCCATAAGGCTATTCATAAGAATAGCAAGCAGTGCTTTTGCCAATCAGAACTGCTTTTCTTGTCTCTGATTTGAGGTTTCATAAAAATACAAGAGAACATAAGCACTACGTTTTGTTCAGACATCAGAAATAAAAAGTGCTGACTGAAAATATGCATCAAAAGAAGCTTGCATTTGAAGTTTTGCTTTGACACTGCTGTGTTTTGCTGATATGGAGATATGCGTGTACATGTGTTTGAGACACGTGAGGAGGAAAACCAGCCCTTCAGCTTTAGCCTGACAGCCTCTCAAACCCTGAAAGATATCCATGCAAAGAGTCTTTTATCAGTACATCTGGAAGTGCGCAGGAAGTGCCAGCCCACTGGAGCTCCACCTATTACTTGTTTGACAGCCATGGGTTAGTGTACGAGCAAGCAGACAATGGGCAAACATGATGGGGTCATCCTTAATGCAGATAAATGAAATCTGATAAAACACAGGATTTTACAGGGCCCCTAATGGAGGCTCTCAGGAAGCAATGGAAGGAAGACACACACTATACAGTGTTCTTTCTCTACTTTTAAATGTCTTGAAACAGGACTTGAAATCTTAGACCAAACAATTTGCAGGTGAACTCCCTTCAGCTACTGAGGACAAGAGAATATGACATCCCATTTCCTTCTACCCTTACGAGTAAAATTCACAGCTCAGCTCCTGAGGGTAGAGGTCCAGAGAGATACAAAGGAAATGAAAGGAGATCTCAGCCAATTTAGGTGCTAAGCCTTAGTTTTCCTTAGGATTATGCTTAATACCATCAGTTAACCAGTAAAGTATTCTCTGGACCTGTCCCATTCAGAAACACAGCCTTAAAAAAAACAGTCAGAACCCCCCCCGGCCCAACCCCACAAGGATACACAAAATGCCCAACCAAACATAACCCAAAGAATCCATCCAAAACCAACCAACCAACCAGCTCCCAAACCCAACAAAACTCTTACTTTCTTACTGTTTCACGAGCCATCATGTTACTAGATTATCTTACCTAACTTCAGTGACAAGTGACTTTAAGTAGCTGCTCCAATATTGCTCAGTGGGAAAAAAGGCAACAAAAAATTGTCAGAAAAATATAAACTATTCAATGAATCACTTATAAAAACTCAGGATGAAGGGCATTTAGTTGTCTGCATACATATTAATCAAAGAATACTTGGCATATGAGTTAGACTTCTATGTAGTTCAAGGAAAGGTCATGAACCAGTCGAGTGTAGTCAGTGATACCAACATGTTCTACAGTAACAGTATTTTGGTACGAGTTTTTTATGATAATAATAGTGTATAGAAGATTAAAAAAAAAAAAGAAAAACCAACCCAAAATAGTGCAAAGCATGACTAAGAATTTGCCTGTCTAATAAGTCACAGATACCAAAACAGCATAGAGTTTATGCATATTTGAGATGGGTTAAAAAATATTGTAGAATACACAGAATTGTAAATAAATATTTACACATAAGTTAAAGTACATATAGTAATATGTAATATAGATACATTTACTATACGCACATACTTACATAAGTACATTCACTTCAATGAATTTTGATTATTTTAACGTTTGTTTTGCTTTGACATTTGTAAAACCAAAGCAATGAGAGAAATCAAACATTAACAACTAATTCAGTACATTGAAGGTGTTACAGTGAAAGACCCTAATGAAATAAAGGAGACCAAGGTGAATCTGAACTGAAATTAGAAATTAGTTACTGTAGTTAATGTCTGTTTATTGGCTACTATATATTCTATGAAAACCTACAAGATAGGAAAATACTAACAGAAAAAGTAGGAAATAGTTTTAACACCATATACATATGAGCCTAAGTACACAATACTATGCATTGCACATACAAAATATTTTATTTAGTGTATGGATAGTAGAGCAACTTCAGAAAGGGCGCACAAATGAGGAAGAGAGAGAGCATTGATAAGGGTTTACTAATTAATAAAAAGCCAACATTTTTAGAGCAAGATTAAGTTAGGAAGACTATAATGCACCAATCTGAGCTCACAACTTCATTTCTATTGAACAAACAATGAAGTCTAGATGATGAACGAGACCATCAGTGATCTATATCATCTAATTATCAGCACTTAGGCAGCATTACATATAGATACTTCTGTTCTATGCAATTTCCAGGTTTTTCTTCCCCAAAATTCATTTCTTTCCTTGTGATCTGTGGTTTCATAATTGTGTTATTGGTATGCTTTTCTTTTATTTCCATTTTTATACAATTGACTACTATTCTTTGTTGACCTAGAAAAACAACAGATTACATGCTACTTTAGAGCAGTAGGGGATTAAATATTTATTTTCTCTAGAAAAATGTTGACAACTGAGTTCTACTGTAGTCTGACATAACCTTGCAAACATGCATGCACTCTTTTAGAGTGTTTGATTTTTCTGTACATTCATATTTGATTATATACAAGTTTTAGCTTTCATCTATTATTCTCTGCCTGATCAGGCATTAGAAAACACAGATGGTTTTGATTAAATGATTACTTAAAAAATAAACCTGATTTATACTGAAACTTTATAGAAACTTATTACTTTCATATTTTACGTAATAAATTCAGCCTTGATAAATGCCATCTCACAGCTGGTTGTAAAACAGAAACATCAAGACAAAATACATATGTCATAAAAGGCACTAGGCATGGGGGTTTTTGTGAGGGTATCTTTTTTTAATAGAAATTTAGCATTTCTATGAAAATTAACAGTTTTTCTCCTTAAGATGACGTAAAAAAGAATCTTAATTTCTACAGAAATAATTTGGAGTGGAAAAAAAATCAAAGTTAAAAAATCTCAAATTATTAATGTATGAAAATATCTGAAAGGATACATCTGAACATTCAAACATGATTTATACTTCTGCCAATCCTATACTTTTGCTGCTTCTTTGCTAAAATAAGTGACTGAAGAAAGTCTCTCTTCTATAGAAAGCCACAAGACAAACCCACAGTAACTGACTCTGCCAACTGAAAAATACCAGTGGTGTTCTCAAATAAAATGAGGTTTCTCTATTACAAATATAAGCCACAAAACTATTCTTATTGCTGCTGGAAACTTTCTGGAACAGACCAATGAACTCGGCCTAGTCTCCCTTTCAGCTGCTGCCACAATTAAATTGCCACTGATGGCATGACAGTTACTAAAACTGAGTGAAATTCTACAAAGTAATTACTTAGTAATTTCCAGTTTACTCAGAACTTCAGCAACAATGCTAGAGATGGGCTTGGGTAAGGGACAACGTGGAAAAAAAGCAATTAAAAAAAAAAAAAAAAAAAAAAAAAGAGGAAAAAGCTCCCAACATATTACATGAAGGAAAAGACTGCAGTCTTCAAAGGAGAATGAGAGGAAACACCAATGCTAATGGACTGAGACAAAAAACCTCCAAAAACATCTCCAAAACATAACCCTCGGTCCGAGTCCTTTGACAAGTTCAGTTATGTTCAGTTTCATAATACTATTCTTAAGCACTGCTAAAGATCTCCGTATTGAGTCCAAATAAAAAAAAAAAAGCTAGATATCCAAATAGATACCTAAGCTACCAAGGAAGCGGTGTCTGATTGTTGTTGTAGTTGATAAGTATTTCTCAGGTACATATAAAAAACTTGCATAAAAATTTAAGGTTTAAAATTGTCTTCACAAGTCTGCCTTAAAAGCTGTGTCTGACCAATATGCACTCACTGTTTTGGAGAGAAAAAGTCTGTGTTCTGAGAATGCAGTATATTAACAATTATCTCCACTCATCTTTTCAGGGCTACTCAGACATTTCTTAAGTTTAGCTAACTTAATTAGCTAACTAGCTCAGCTAATTTATCTTCTTATTTTGAAAGGTCACCAGGACAAGAAAATAAATTGTTAAATTACTGTTAATTCATTCTGCCATTAACATAGAATTATATTTTTCCATTTTGGAAACCTGAACCCCGTATTTATTGGGTTTGGGGCTCCTGCATTGAGGATCATTCATCTCCATCTCTGTTTATGAGGAATTCTCTACTCTGGTCCATTCACAATTTTTACTGCCCTTTCCAAATGCAAGTTCTGGCTGCAGCTGGGAAACAGGAGACAATAGCAATACAATACAGTACTATTGCCCAGATATTACTAATCTCTGCAAAAAGGATACCTAGAATAACAAGTACTTATTCATGCAGGCGGGCATTGCTCCCTCTTGTAAAAAGTCTCTGCTTTGTGGCTGAGGCACTGCCAGCTACACAGTGTCCAGAAAATAGGACACAGAGATAGACTCTGAGTAACCTGGGGAGTGGTGAGGTCTTAAACTCCATTGCAATTTCTGAGCACTTTTGGCATTCTCTGCACTGCACTTCACAATCGAGAGGAAGCTCCAGGTAATTACAGCCAGCTTTGTCATCCATGACCATAGAAACTGAGGGGGAATTCTAGACCCTCTATCCCATAAATAAGGGTTTAATGTCACAAGTAGCCATCAAGTATGCTGGAAGTCTATTTGAGTTGAGATCACAAAAAAGAGTAGCACAGCTATAATGCATGTTTTGGAGCACATAGCCAAGACTTCCAGATTTCTGTATGCAGTTAGGACTGATTAGAACAAGATTTGGAGAAAAAAAAAATGGCCATTTTCATTCCATCATGATTCAAATTACTAAATTTAAGAAAAAAAAAAATGTACATGAATTCAGATACTCCTCTTCAATCTAGCCAGGCCTTTACAATACAGACAAACTATAGAATTTTAGACTACAGAAAGAATACCAACAGCCTAGGTGGTTGTTTGCACAAGGGGGGAAAAAAAGTGCACACAAAATGTTGATTAGGTTTCATAATTATAAAGGAAAACTTTATGATGATTAGGATATCCTGCCTCCACCCTATCACATAACTCTGCTTGCCTACCTAAACAAATAAAGTGTTGTATGATTTACAGTTCTCAATGCTAATTGGCCTTTTCTTCATGTTCCCTTTCAAACTCTAAAAACTGTTTTAAAACATTTTAAAATTCATTATTGTTTGATTGTCCAAAGATTCAAAGTGAAACAACACAGTGTAAACTTTGGAAGTAGGCAAATGTGTCAATGATTTAAAATGCTATATCAGACAGAGACTTGTTGAATATTCTAATACTCTTTTAAGGGTATAGACAAATGTTTCATATAAACTATGTTGAAATGTTTATTAGTGACATCTCATCTAGTCAAAATACAATGAAAAGCATTTGTACCGGTATGTGTGAGAGAGATAGGGAGTTACAAAAATGCAGTCCTTAAATAAATTATATTTTAATTGATTTGACAATACTTAATATGCTTATGACAGTCCAAAATATTTTAATTGGTCTGATTTAAGGTCAGATTCCCAGACTGTCTGGATTGTGAGGAGAGAAGGAAACCAAGTACTTTAAGATGAAGCTTTAGGGATAAGTGTTGATAAAAAAAAATTCCCTGCAGTAGAGTAATTTGTGTTTCTGGCTTTATTACCAGCTGTCCCAAGAGCCAGAACATTCATGGTGATTTTCTGAAGCAGGCTGAAGAGCCAGGTTTCTTGCACCATGATGTTGTGCTTCAGAAGTTTCTCAAAATTTATTTTTTTGGTAACTAGTGACAACATGGGCATGGAATATGTGTCCACCAAAATATCACCTCTTTTTGTTAATGGTGAGTTGGTAGTAAATTCTTCGTAAAACAACATTTAGTTGTTTTCCAGGATGAATAAAGTTATCACCTATTCCTGCAGAATAGTGAAATAAATTCCTCAGAAAACTCACAAAATTTTCACTTTATTAAAGAGATTCTTGTCTCTTACAAAAAGTAGTAATTTGTAATAGTTAAGTTCAGAAGCAAATCAAATCAACTGAATAATTTAACCCTGGCTAGAGATTTTACTGTTCTCTTTACACTTATTTTGGTCATTTGCTACACAGGTTCAATGTGTAGAGAAGATTTAACAGACCCAACACTCCTCACCATCAAATTTAGACTATATAGCATCAAGATTTCCAAACTACTGTTTGGATATAGAAGAAACTAGGGCAATTTTAAGCATCTACCCAAGTGCGATATGTTAACACATTTCAGTACTAGGTAGAAGAATATCAGTGATAGATGGTGTATCTTGATGTCCTAACAAAAATAACCTGTTTCAAAAAGCACTTCTTCACCTGAATAGCAGTTTATATCACACAGAAGTGATGGTAGTTCTTAGATACAGAAGACATAAATCTTTATCTTTACAAGCTCCAGTTCAATTTCAGGCTGTCAAAAACCACCCAGCTGTAATTGCTACAATGATTTTCACATTACATAATTCTTGAATTCCTCCTGTGAATCCAAACACTTGTAATCCAATAACATACTAGCTCAATTTTTATACTTAGAGGCAGTTTAACTTGCTATTCCAGGGCTGCTAAATTTAGATCCAGTTTCTGAAGTTAAAATTTCAAATTGAAGCCTTATATTTATCACCTAATAGAAGCTGTATTTTGAATATTCCAGGCTTTTTCATCATTTGAAAAACAAAACTGTCCTAGAAATTAATCCAGCTTCAACAGTGCTAACAATAGAAAATTAATCTTTCTGTGTCTCAAAACCCATCTACTCTTGTTAGATTTTATAAGAGGATAGCAGTGTCTTTCTGGGTATGATATAAAAACCAATCTTACATTTTACATGCAGTGTCATTATATAGGCTTGTGAAATTTTCAGAGAGCAATACAGCAAAATGTAAATTGTTTTTTTACTACTACACTAATAAGGTTTTTTGACCTGTTATCTAACTGAGAAAGAGCTAACTAGCTGAATATCAAGACTACCTAGTACTTCATAACCTGCAAAGATGGCTGATTACAATCATCTTGTGCATAAACCAAAGCTAGTTACCGGATCAAATATTTAAGGAAAAAACTACTGAAATAACTAGAAATAAGACTTAGCTCTTCCTGTGTTTTTATTTTTATGGCTATCCAAGTCATCATTTAAGCAGGACACTGGCAAAGTATTTAATAGTGCACGGACATCTTAATCAAAAACATAGTGTGAATGAAACATTAAAAGAAATTAAAAGTATTTAATCACTAAAAGGAGAGTTTCTGTCCAATAGAGTAATGTAGATATTTCAGGTCTGTCTGAAGATCTTTACTGTCTTTCTGGCCTTAATTCAAAGATTTATTATCTCAGTGTCACATGAAATAAATCTGAAGGGGAATAAATGTACTCTTCAACTTCATTTGTTTTGGCATAGTATTCAATAAAAGACTTTCATTTAAGCATCATGTGATTTGATAAAACAAGTTGCAATTACTGCACAAAACATGCCATCATTCTCACTCATTAAATCCAGGCAATAACTTTTGCTGCTTTTCATATACCCACAGATTCTTTTCTTCCCCTGTGAATTTGCTTCCTAACCACTTATTAATGAAAATAAAATTACTATAGAAATCAGTTTTTGAAAACCGCTAATTTAGCATATGTCAGGCATTTTATTTTACAAAAAATATGGGAAGAGGGTTTTAGTTCAGACTGTTTTTAGAGGGTAAAAGCAAAGCCAGTTACAGAAAAAAAAATCATTTTAAAGTGCTATTATTTAAATAGCTAATAATATTAATAATAAAACCTATTTCAAAAAAGAGTACAAAACCATTTAATTTAGATATAATCTAGGAGATCTAATAAAATAAATATTTTAAAATCAAGGGCTGAACGTGACTGTGACAAGCAGATAACAACCTACACAAACAAGTGTCAGTGACATGGTTTTCTGAAACTTTATTAATAAAACAATTGCAAAATGAATTCATGGAAAGTCCTTCTACAGAGAACACAAGAGGTATCTGCCTCTCTGTTGATGTAAAAGGGGAATCCAGGGCAAAAAAATGTGTTGTTTCTATTTTTTTATCCAAACAATGAATTTTGACTACTTTTTCCCTTTGGAAAACAGATTCTTATCTAAGAAAGTTGACACCTTCTAAGGATCTCATCCTTTAGAACAATAATTTAATAGCATGTTTTCCCAGGTCCTGATTTCATAATAGTCCTTATTGCTTAAATCCACAAACATTATTTTGTCTGAAGCCCTACCAATCTTACCAAGGATTGCTGTCATGCCTAGCTAGAAAATGTAATACCATGCAGAGCAAACCACTTTTCTGCTTCTGACACTATGGATACCAATAAGCTTTTATTAAGGAAAAAAAAAAAAATCAATCTTTTTCTAGACTCTCTGCATTAATGTTTTTAAAATATTTCACTTGTGTTGAGCAGAAACAGCTAATATTTTAGGTTTTATTGATTGACATAATTTTAGCCTGTGCTCTTCTCACTAGCAGCAAGAAGAATTAGAGTGAAAACACCATAAACCAAGACTGAAAGGACTAAATTTCATAGGAACAAGCTGGAAAAAGAAGCATAGTTCAGCCAACAAAACATCCTTCAAATACATCAGAGCAGATGCATTTGAGATTTTTTTATAAAATTTGGAGGATCCTAGGATGGAAAAATAAACCGCAATATAGTTTTTAAGATTGTAAAGAAGAGATAAGAAAACAAGATTTCCGTTTCAAAAAAGTGGTTTCTACAAGTATGAACAGCAATACACTAGAACTAACTATCTAGGGATGCTGGAGTTCTCTGCCCAGACAGATCTTAAATATTCATCAGGGAAGACATACATAAATGATATTTTGAGGTAAGAGAACACATTAAACTGCTAACATGCTTTGAAAGCCTAATTTCTATGTCTTTTGATGGTTTCTGTTTTAGAAGAAATTCCTCTAAAAATAAAGACTGCTTCTGACTCATTTGCAAGAAGCAGAAAAACAAGTTTTACTGATCACCAAAGCAATAAATCTTATTTACTGCTGTAAAATTTATTTGGGTTCAGTCCTAGAAGTTGATTTATCAGATTGTTTTTCTAGTTATTTGTATCATGTGTCCATTTGCACCATTTCTAACACAAACTCCATATAACAGTATAATTTGCTGAGAGGGCCTCCAAATCTGGCAATATTTACATATATCTTCTGTTAGTTTCTGGAGAATACAGTCAAGAAAAAAGAAAAGTATCAAATCATCTTCTATCCAAATAGACTCCTGCTGCTAAGAGATGAGCTTCCTTTCTCTCAGTGACCAGACAAGGTTCAAGACATCACTTTTAATATACTTCCATTTATTTTAACATCTTCTCTGAAACAATATTTCACAGATAAAAAAAAAATCAAACGAAATGTTTTAGTTTACTTCTATTAATTACTGACTGTAAATTTAAACAGAATTACAACAATACAGCAACTCCCCTATTATTTAAAAGGCTCTATGTTGATTCTTTAAAATAATAGGGGAGTTGTTGTATTGTGAGGAAATGTTAAGTTTAATAGTGTGCATCAACAAGTTGCAATTACAAGAGAAATAAAAACATTATATGAATATGAAATTACTTCCAAGTTTTATACTACAAAACAAGGAAATTCAAAGTAAAATTTACCCTGAAAATGAATCTAAGTACATAACGGAAAAAAAAAAAAACAGTAGAGCACTGAAATAACTTCTGGATCATGTTCACACAACTGTTCTATAGCTCACGTACATTACAGGGAGCTTTTTCTTCATTTTCTATTGTCTAAAGGTATTTTCTTCTTTTTGTTTTATTTTATTCTAGTGAAAGCTCCTAAGCGTCCATATATTTCACAGAATATATCATAAACCAATTTGACATACTCAAAACGAGACTAAAAACAGCATTTGAATCCAATAGAAAACTATATCCAATAGAAGGAGGTAATATTTATCTCTATAAACCCATATGTTGTTGAAAGAATAAAACCCTTCATATTCCTGAAATAGAACCAGACATAAGTACAGGCTAAATGCCATTGGCAGAACACCGTAAAGCTCAAAAAGAGCTAAGGATGGAGTCAACATTAATCTAAGTAAAAATGTTATGTATTATGAAAGGCTATCCAAGTATTACCATAAGTTTATATGGGATCAGAAATTCAGACTAAAACAATTATTACACATGATCTATGAGAGCAAGCTTCCATATTGACACCTATTTGCCATATCATCCAATGTTATTTTTCATAATGAATTAATAATACGTAATATATACATACTGTTGATATTAAGAAATGTTATGTCTTTAAGTTTTCCTTAAACGACCATAGTTAATTAGCTGTGGTTTCGGATGCACTGACTGGAGACTCATAATTTCATTCTAGATTATTAAAATCAGTGGCAAACTGTTCTTGGATTATCAACATATATAACAGGACTAGTTCCAAGATCCTCTTCCAAAATTTAAAATTAAAGCTTTAATTTTCCATCACTATCCTCAACATTTAAAACACCACAGATGGCTTTAAAGTATCTCTTATGAGATGAAACATGGAACATCTGTTGAAAACACTTTGAGGACATGAAAGAAAACTATTTTTGCAATTCTTTAATTTCTAATATAGAACAGGTTACTTAAAAGAAAAACCTTGAAAGATTTTCACAGGACCACACTATATATTTTTCCCATGTTCAATACATGTTTTTTCCATTAAATCAGTGTTTGGTATTGTAATTTGTCTTTAAACAGTACTTACAGAGATAACATTAAAAGTTGCCATGTAACAAATGAGATTTCCTCTTATTGTGAAGAAGAAAACACTCCCTCTTAGTCACTGTTAATGGAGAAGAGGGGGGAGCAGAGTTACAAGCCTGTTTCTTTATTTAGTTGTGGTTGCCAAATTGGACCACATTCACATTCATCAAGTATTTTAAGCAAGTTTCTTTCTCAAATTGTTTCCAGTGTTTCATTTTTTTAGTACAGATTAATTACAAGAGGCAGATTAATGCTGAAAATCAGTTGCAGCTTTGAATTGAAAGCTCCTCTTTAAAGTAACATCAGCTTTCAAAAAAAGTTAAAATAATCTGAAAACATGACATTATATTAATTTAGAAATAAATTTCTAATGATACACATAGTCCTTAAAGTTCATACAGAAAAGATACCATTTTAGAAATTTACACTATATTTAGATATTCTAAAGAGAAACCCCATCACAGTCAACGTTACAAACATTAGCACTGGGAATGTTTCACTGGTTGAAGGCAATTTACAGCATCATATTGATTCAGCTTACAAAACACTGCTTCAAATCCTCTGTTCTTTTCAGTATATTAATCAAAATTTTCATAAGGATTAAAGGAAGAATGTAAAGCTCATAGGCCAGTCGCAAGTCTACACTTATCTATAACCATCCATTTAAGAATTTGATGGAATTATACTACTAAGAAATATGCTGGGGAAGATGAAACATTAGTGCTGTCTTTACGCAGTTGCTAAAACTCACACTTTCAAGTTCACCTCTAATTCAAGTGATAAATATTGTTATTTCCATTCTGAATAGCATCATTGTCAAATAGAAACACCAGAGCTTGTTAACAAAAAATACAGTGTCCTCTACAAACCTCTTCATCTATCACCTCCAATTATTTCCTCATTTATCTAAGCATTAACCTACCTGCATCTTCTTTCAGAGGTAAGCAAACTGCACCCCTTCCTGTTAAGGTGGCTCACACCCAGTCAAGACTATTTTCTCTTAGCTTGCCTGCAATTGCTCTGCTCTTAAACTGAAATTTGCAAACTCATGTTTGATTGTGAATAAAGAATTTTGTGCCAAAACATTGGGGGAAAGATGTGGTAATTTTTATCAGTTAGAGTCATAAAGGCAGCAGCTTCCCTGAGCTCATAAACTCACATAGCTGTGATGTTTTGCAGCTTCATCATATACATTTCTATAACAGTCTACCAACATTTTCAGAAGGGAAACCAACTGCCATTAAACCAACAGTCTTTATATTCCTGGAGCCAGATTACTTTTTGGCTACCATTTTTAAATTGCTTATGCTGTCTATTTTGGCCAGTAAGAGGTTGCAAGGCAGTACCATATATAAATATCTAGGGTACTACTGAAAGCTCCAAAGCTCACTTGTCTGATGACCCAGCAGAGGTAAAAAAAGTAATAAGAAAAAAGGATCATATACGACTTCTGTTTGACTCAGATAAGTCAATGCTTTCAAAGCTTTGTTTTCCCTAACTCCTGCCAGCACTTTGAAGGGTCAGATTTGACTTCTGGAGTACCCTTAAGTAAAAGACAAGCCTTAGGCAAAGGCAAGGGGGGATGAACCTCTGGTCATTCACAATCAAAAGCTGACAAAGAAATCCTGATGAAGACAGCTTCCTTAGCTACCTCCTTCATAGGGTTCTGAAAAATACCTTCCTCCTCAGGTACCTGCATATAATTTTGTCATATGAAGAATATTATTGCTAATGTTGTTGGAGAATTTTTTTAAATGAAATCAACATTATATATATATCCATCTATTTCATATGATCCACACAAAATTTAAATTACACTACACACAGTAGTGTGTGTATTTTTATGCCTGAGTTTCAGTCCTTTATTATTTCTACCAACCAGAAAGGACCCCTTCAAGGCTTCCATCAACTGGGCAGCCTGCTGGTTTTTTTGGAATCAGATTCCAGAGACATCCCTTGGCACATAACCCATGACAAATTCTGGCTAATCCATCAACAAGGCAACACAAATGAAAATGAAGCCCTACTGTCCTCACTACTGCACGATGACACCAGCAGGTTAGAACCCAAGGATGTTCTATTACACTGTGCATCCACTTAAACATAATGAGAGGCTGCATCTGACTTAATAAACTATGTGAGGTGGGTGAAAAGTATATTTCTAAACCTAGGAAAGTATCAATTTTCCTTTAAATACAATCCCAATGTTGTATATTATGATAGAACTTTATACAGTTGAGTTTTTTCTATTACTTAGATCAAACCCTATTCTACTAGGTCTGTCTAGGAGAAAAAAACGCAGAAGAGGATGCACAGCATTAAATCACATACAAGTGCCAGGGAACCTTGTTCTCAAACTTGTAGGAATGATTTGCGTAAGTTACATATGCTTCATGGTATGGATTTTTACACACTTCTAACCTTTTGTGTGAGAAGATCCGGGGAGAAAACCCAACATTATTATCAGGAAAATCCAGCAGTTGTTTCTTATCAGTTGAGCTGGATTTTGCTTCTGAAATTGACAGACAATTTTTTTCAACATTACATATTTTGCTCACATGAGCTTTGTGTTCCAATTGTCAAACATTGAAAATTTCTTCGTTCCAGAATGTGTACCCTAAACCAGAAAAAAAAGACAGGATGAAGAACTTATTTTTTAATATATAAAAATCTACTTTATTTTACCATAATCTTGATCTTAGTATAGTAATATCCATTTATACACCAACATAGAATAAATTCAGACAGTTTTGCCCATGAAAAAATAACTGAGGCCTATGCAGTAAGAATTAGTAAGCTTTTCCACAATAATGTTGGGTGTGTCAGGAGACCCAACATAGCACGTAAAAGGTTTCATACATAAAAGGTGTAGATAGATGTAAACTTATGTACCATATGAAGAGAGGTCGTGTTCTGCTAGCACTGCAGACTTGTGAATTTGGCACACCTAAAGACTAGTGTAAGATTTTCCTAATTTCTGGAGCTAAAGCATAGCAACACACATACTTCCTGCTTCTAGTTATAAAAATCTTCCATGTTCACATTTTCTGAGTATACCTCTAGTCTATCTACAAATTATTTGGATTTTTCCCCTTCTTCAATTTTGTTAAATATATTTTCTTTGCAATAGTTTTCCCAGAATTTCTCTCTTTCTAGTGCTAAACAAGTCATTCAAGTTGCAAGGTACCTAAGTTACCAGACGTGACAAGTCCTCACCCATTCATTTGTCTTGCTGCTTCTTCAGCTTTACCACCATAACTAGTGCACCTGGTTTTTGACACATAAACATTAAATGATCTGGTTAAAAGGACCTACTAAAAATGAGGTAAGGGGCAGAACACAGCCAATAACAAGCAGAAATGGGGATTAATTGTCTTTCATTTTTACAAGTTTGTTTACTTTTTCTGAGAACCCCTCCTGTAAGTTACTTAAAGAAACATAGCCCAAAGCCCACTAATTAGTTTTATGTTTCTGGAATGTTAGCTTTTATCCCTTTGTTTTTAATGACTCTTGTCTCTTTACCATTTAGTTTGCCCAGAATTCTTTAATGAATGTAATTTTTAATCTTAAACACCCATTCAGAAGTTAATAAAACTATTCCAGTAGTAGCAGCAGCAGTTACATTTGCAACAGCTATCCACATTAATAGCTGACACTCTTGCCGCACTTCAATACATTTAAAGATATACCTACTGCAGTTCAGAACCTTCTGCTCTAACCTGAATTCTCTGGAGGTCCCCCCAAAGCTACTGTTTATCTCTACAATCACCCATTTTTCTTATTAAATTACATTTTCCTCTGAACACTGCAGTAGAGAGATCAGGAACCAAGAATAAATTTGGACTAGTATTTCAAACACCTCTCATTCAAGATTACTTTGTTCCAAAAGTGTTTGAATTAACTTCATATAATGTGAAAGTACAGTCACTATGACTGTTTTGGTACTCATGTTTGTTTTACACTAAATCCAAACCAACTGACAGAATTAATCTTAGCCTACGTGTATGTATATTCATTAAATAAGAAATGAAGTATACCCTATGTATATTTCAGTTGGCAAATAACAATTTTCATCTAAACATAGTGAAGTTTCTGGGGAGATCACCAGTTTGTTCAAAAGATTTCAATGTTTTTGCAGCTGACACTACTTCTGTCTACGCACATAAAGAAATTTCCCATATCAAGGGATTTCAGACTTGGCACAAGAAAAGAGGGCTTACATTAATTTCTATACTTAGGGTCATTCTCCCTCTGTACAAAGATCATAAATCTATAAATTTTAAGTTACAATGTAACATCAAAATTCTATCATCCTTACAAAAACAGAATGCAGAGGTTTTTAATTGACATACACTCTGGTGGGTTGACCCCAACCAGGAGTTGAACTCCTATCCAGTTGTTTGATTACTCACTCCAGTGAGATGAGGAGAGAGTTGGAAGAAAAAAAGTGAGAAAAACTCATGGGTGAAGATAAAGACAGTTTAAAAATAAAGGAAACCAAAACCTAATAAAAAAGACCCAAGTGATGCAAAGGCAATCACTCACCACCTCCCACAAGCAGACCCGCTGTCCAGCCAGTGCTACAAGAAAAGGTTACCTTGGAAGAGCTATCTGCTGCCAATTTCATTGCTGAGCATGATGTCATATAGCACTGAATAGCTCTTTGGCCAGTTCAAATCAGCTGTCCTAGTGCTACTCCCTCCTGGCTTCTTGCCCACCCTCAACCTACTCCCTGTGGGGACAAGGTGAGAAGCAGAGGAGGCCTTCTCACTTTGTGCATGAATAAATGATAGCAAAAATATCAGTGATATCAGCACTGATTTGGTCACAATCTACAACATAGCACCATATGGGCTACATGAAGAATGTTAATTCCATCCCATGAGACCCCACACAAATACGAAGAATGAACAAAAAGGTGTGTTAACTACAACAAGAATTAAAAAAGCATTAGTTTAGAAAATAGACTTGACAGTATGTTTGTCTAAGTATTCATGGAATCAGTCATAGAATATTGGGCTAGAGCGGGACCTCCTACACTGTTTGAAATTTAACTGCAAGTTCTGTCAAAAACTATTTCATTATCGATATACCTACAAGAATAAGGTCATTTAANAAACTCAGATTTTTCGGAAAAAAATATGTCTTGAAAGTAAACTGGTTTTGGCTACTACTGTCCTTTACATTACAAGCAACCACTTCTGATCAACTGTGTGTCAGACGTCTTCCTGTTTCCTAAATATAACAGAGAAAATGTGCAAGCACAGCTGGCTACTGACAGAAAACTGAGCAGGTTCTACATCAAGCTGAGAAGGCAGACAGCATCAGGAAGGACACAACAATCTAGCCAAGCTAGCAGGAAGGACTAATGTACATGCAGCTGCTGAACATATCAGTGTTTTTATCACAACCAGAAACCATAACCATGGTTATGCAGAAATTTCAAATCCATGACAGCTACAAGACCACTATAATATGCTTTCTTTTTTCTTAGAGATGAAAATCTTTAGAAAGTAAGTAACTTTGTATCAGCCTTGACACCCAAAGTAATGAATACAGAACTGCATATTTGCTAGATCCCGATGTTATTGTTCTATATAGACTTGCTCTTTTCTTTCATGAGAAGGTTCTGAATTAGATAAATTTGATACAACTAAACATATCAAATAAAGCTTTACATTTTCTTACCAGCAAGGACGACTAGTGAAATACACACTAGAACAAACTTACAATATTTCCCATCAGGTTTCTAAAAACACAGAGCTGTAGCAATTAAAATACCAAGCCAAAAATGCAAACAGGCCTCAGGTCAGCACCAAGGCTTTAACTGTCCTTGGGCAGCTAACTCCAGGGCCTCTCTCATAACTCAGAGGTACCAAAATTATTAAGTTATGTAACCCTTTCTGCTGAACAGCTTTAGTTTGTCACCTAGCACGGGGTGCAACCCACAGGAAACGGGAGTGAGGCTCAGATGAGGTCAGTAGCAAGACCCCATGAGCTGCAACAAAACAGAATTCCCTGATTTCATCCTTTTTTATTCCAGAAGTCAGGCAAGCAAATGTCATTCATTGCTTTTCTCTAGGTCTTTCTCTACAATTATCAAGAAGCAAATAAAGAAAGTGATTTTAGTTTATTCAATCATTACCTATAAATTTTGTAAGTACACATTTAGGGGATTAGGCTGTTCCATTTTGGTTTAGGACTAGAAGTATCAGCTTGTTTAAAGTATATAAATAGACACTTTTTTCTTTTTTTAACTTGAGCAGGAATAGGTATGACAAAATTACATCCAAATAGAAGTAAGAACACTAGGGACAGAGATGGGTATACTGTATAACCAAGGCATTTTGATTTCAAAGTAGATTTGGGCAGAAAAACCTATATCTCAACAGTTCTTATGGCATGCTTTTATGGAGCATTTTAAGTAAAAAAATCAAGTAATTAAATTATAGCATGGCAGCAGAATGTGCATCTCATTCATCTTCAGCTGGAGGTGGATAAACCTCCTCTCCCACTCGATTCCCTTCCTACTAAAAAGAAAATAGCTCAGCCTCACTGGCTTTCTTCTGTGACTCTTTCTTGCCTAGATTTACTTAATTATCACTTTTTCTCTTATCAGAAACAGCTCCGTCATTCCTATGAAAGGATTTTGTCATTATTTGCCATTTCTCTGTATAGGCGATCAGTTATGTAACTTCAGATAATCATCATAGCCCTATCCATTTTGTACTGTATTTTTTGCCTTTTTACAGAAAAAAATATCCTCCATTTGCTGGAAAAATAGAGTGGTGAAAGCATGCATGCATTACCTGAACAACTATCATGAAAGGATATTAGAATGCCATTATTGCAACATAACTTATGCAACTTTTACTGCATGTTTGTCAAGATCTCGTAGTGTAGGTCGTTGTGTTAATCATCTTCCACAATTGCTTGCAAGCTGCCTTGGCTTCCCACTTTCAGAAGACAGGCACTTGTAACCAATGCCATTCCATTCAATCCCTTGATCATACAAATGGTAACTTTCTTGCCATTATTAGGGTCAATGTGGAGCTGGAGTCACACAAGTCTTATCGGAGCTCCCTGAGCTAGATCAGGTGCGTGAATGATTCGTCAATAGGCACACACTTACAGAAAGAGGTTATTATCAGGAAGAAATAACAACTTTGAAGCACGCAGTAACTGATAATTTTCACATAATGACAGTTCTACTGCCAGCATGTCTTGGCTGGCATCAATGGGAAAAGGAAAATTTTCTTTAACATCAGGATATTCCAGCGCAGGATGGTAATAGAAAACACAGTCACTTTGAACACACATCTGGTGCAAGAAAGTCTTCCAAAGGTTTGGTATGAAAAGAAAAGTGTAGGATTATTTTACAAAATAGGGACATAAACTATTCTGGTTTTCTACAGAAATTATTCAATTTTTTTTAGTTTTTCACTTTTTTCTGTAGGACTGTCACTGACAAGTAATTCTGCAACACTCTCATAATTTATAAATGAATACAAATTTGAAAAGGTTTTTGTGAGAAAAAGAGGAGGGAAAAAACCAGGTATCGTTACTCAGCAGAAGCCGAGAAGCAGTCCATGCTAGCTGACTTCCAGCTGCTCTAATTTTGAATTATGTGTCACTCAGAGCACTGATTTATTAGAACTAGATTTATTGCAAGCAACTGAGACCATAATTTCCACTTCAAATATGGTCCCAAACATTTACAAGAACACACAGTCTACAAAACTGTTTATTCATCCACTTTTTTCAACATGCCATAATATAAAAGTGCTCTATTGTTACTTCCAGAGTCATAACATTTTCTGTTAAACTTGCAAAAGCAGACAGCTTCAGGCTGTAGCCAAAAAAATCAGAACTCCTTGTTGATTTACCTGACTTTTCCATCCAAGTTCATGAGAAAAAAAGCACAGGCCAAAGGAACATCTAGTCAAACACCCCCCTTTTCTCAGAATGAACAAAATTACTGTGAAAAGTAAATAAATAAAGCAAATATATAGTGATATTTTTCCTGAATACTCCCCCAATCTCCAGATAACTTGAATCTTTGTGACTTCCTGAGCCAGAGGAAGAGATCTTTGCCTTTGATTTTTCTTGAGTGAACTTAGTAAACCTACCTTTTAGACTACACATTTTTTTATAATAAAAACAGTTTACAGATAGCTTAAGGGGTGAGGCATAACAAACCACAATATTCTACTGGTAATTTTTTTAGTTTGTTTCTTTTAACCTTAGTACTGATACAAGTATAACTATTTTTAGATTTCATGTTACTTAGTACAAGTTGCATGACTTGTTACTACAAAAGTAGAATTTAATTAAAAACAGTCATAGTATACCAGTCGCAATACACAGTAATCTTTTTATAAACAAAAATCGGGCAATTAAGAGGTTGGTTTAACTGCAGTGCCTTCACCTCTTGTTCATCAAGATGTCATTGGCAAGAGCTCTTCTATGTCTTACTTTACCCTCCCTGCTACAAAACCTTTCGATGAAAACCTATCTACTTTCAAATAAAGTAATAATCCTGATAATTCAGCAGTCAAACACATGTGTTCATGCACACACACTAGAATTTTAATACAGGACACAACAAAAGCATGTTTTCTCTTTTTTTCTGCCTTGCCTACTTTATAAAATTACTGACTGTAGCTCATACATACTTACTGCTTACTAGTCAGTGCATGAAAAACAAGAGCAGAGCACATTATTTTGAAGGGTGCCATGTTGCACAAGTGAAGAAGACTGAATATGTGTGTGTGTATAGATATATGTGTATATATATATATATGTTGCTTTTTTCAGTCACACAGCAGAGCACTTCTGTCTGTGAAAAAACTGATCCCACTTGAGCATCTTCCCCTTTCCAGCCCCTCTCTCTCCACAGCAGAGGGGAGCTATAAGAGGACACCATTCCACCACTTCCAGCAACGGAAGAGCTTTTGAAGACAGAACTATTGACGTCATTGAACCAAGCCTCACAGCTAGCCTCTGGAAAAAAGAAAACAACATTCTTACTCTGTAAACTGGACAACATTTATTTCTAAGAACAAAGCACACCCATTGTGAGTAAGAGAAAGAAAGAAGTTGCTTTCACAGTCAAATACCCTGAAAGGAAAACACAGCTGCACCTGCAAGTTTTCTTTATTGCAGCACAAGCATTGCCCTACACTTTAAGTACTGCCTAGAAGCCAGAGGTGCAAAATAGGCTGAATTCTTGTACCCTTCTGCATGAGGAAGAACAATGCTGTCTTTTTTTTTTTTTTT
>WBMY01005588.1:101630-133863 GCA_013397315.1 Donacobius atricapilla | reverse complement strand
TTTTTTTTTTTTTTTAAGGACAAAATTGATGCAAATAATCCAGGGTGCTGTTGCTATTCCAACTTCTTTTGGTTCCAGCCAGGTAAAAAAACACAGGCAACAGAAAAGGATCCTGACTAAAGTGAGTTGTTTAAAAATTATTACAACAAATACTCTGTCTGCAAGAGAGTAAGAGGTGAGTACAATACAGACATGACCCTCTGCTTAGCCATACTCCCTGCAGCATGTAACCAGATCATGTACTTTGCCTAAAAGCTTCTGGCAAACCATCTGAAGTTGATTTAGATTCCTAGTAATCTCTGCAGGAGGCTCAGACACAAAGGTATAATGATGTAAAGGGTTCAAACTCTGCCTAGAGAAGGGAATGACTTTAAAAAGTCAAGCCAGACAAAAGAAAAAAATCACACCAGATGTTGGTGTAAACATCCATGTCAAAGTATCAGAGGCTCCATGTTCAAGAAAGAGGTAAATTCAGAAAATATTGCTATATTCAGAAACTATTTCTAAACAATTTAAGCTGTAATGAAATTCCATTATTTCTTGTCAGAATCCTTAGGCAAAGAAATAACACAGCTACCACCTGCCCTGCAGGAGGACCTTGCAAGTCTCAGCTCTCTTACACCAGCAAAGTTAACCAAGTCAAACATATGTCATGTGTTCTAGATCAACAGATACAAACACAGCTGACAGGATGCACTGGAATTCTGGATAACATGACGTTTACAGCTGCACTTGGGTCTGGTTAAAACTTTGCTGCATCTCCTTTATAGAATGGTGCATTTCAAAGGCAGCCAGAATTTTAAGGAAAGGTTAGGCTCGCTTGTGCTCCCCATGGGTGGTCCTCTTCCTCCTCAGGCTGACACAGCATGCTAACATTCAGTAGATTGTGTGATTTCATTCTCCCAACTCACCCCCTCCCTGAACGTGTTTCTCTTTTTCCATCTCCTCCTCCTCTTCCCTCTATTCTCTTGTGCCCCAAAATCAGCTGTATCCGGCTATAAACATGAATTCTTACAAACGGTGTACATGGCTCAGTGTATATTGAAGGCTCTCTGTGTTCCTACTGGCTGCTATTCCAAGTGCAAGCCAAATCACTCAATTTAAGAATTACTACATCTGCATTTGTATACTGGAGTGCTTTCTAAAAAGATAAAGTAGGAGTCCAAATTCTGAGCTCAGTGATGCCACTGAATAATTTCACTGATGCTAAAAAGGGTTAGTGCAAACTTTCCTCCAGTATCACAGAGATCAGAGTTTCACCATTTTCTTTAGTTATGTGCTGAAATTGGCTTCAAACAGATGATGAGAAAAGGAAAATAACCAGTGCTTGCATTCCAAATGTTTGATTCCCGTGAATGCTCAAGTGAATTCCATCTTTAGTGTGCCTTAATTTCTATGAAAAACTGCATTTTATTATTTCTCCATTCTCAAAGCTACATCTTTAATAGATAGGAAATTGCATGAATATCTCCCTACACTGGCCTTTTCAATTTACAAGAATAGTATTTACAATTCAAAAGAATAGCAGGAAATGTCTAATAGACTTAGCACTTGGTCTCTAGGAAACAAGAAATACCATGCTAATCACTGAAGGCTGCACCTTAGCTATATTAAAGTGATTAAGCAAGCATGAGAGAGTGTACTTTTCTGTGGGCAGTAGTAATCGGAACAGAAAAACTACAGACATTAAAAGAGAAGTGTATATATCTGAAATATTTGTTCTTATCAGCTGTAAGCATATGGATAAATAATCTTCTTCTGTTGCAGACATAAAAAGGATCAGTAAGCTTTACTTGTACAAAGATTTTTGAAACTGTCTTAGACATCTTGAAGATGTTTATGATTATTTTTTTAGGAAAGGTTTTCTATACCAAATATATACTTTACAGGTAAAGTAAAATAAGTTTTTAGAAAACGAAAAAAATAATACTTCAATATTGCATAAGTTATTAATGTTAACATTGTGAATTGTAAGCATTCAGACAAATGGCACTCCACTACTGTTTGTTCATTTATTTCTTAAAAAGCAGTAAGCCTGGTTTGCAGGATGAAGATTCTGAAAATGATTTGACAAATCCTAAACCAAACTAGGGATTTTTTTAAGAAAAGATCTCAATAACAAATATATAAATTTTAAAGTAATATAGTAAAGAATGTGAAACTTCAGACCCACAAATCCAAGTGAAAATTAAAGCCCTGATCAGATGCTGTCATTTTCAGGCACTTTATCCAATACTAACATGTTTTTAACCAAATTAGTCCTGGAAAATTTTCTTTGCAGTCTAATTTTCTTCTGCTTGCTCTTTGCGGCACATACAGGACAGCATTAGCATTTTGCAGACTCTAGTAATTAGTTAATACAAACAGAAAATATAATCCTCAGTCTGAATGAGAAACGAAAACCTTTGTCATTTACTTGCTTTGGAAACAAGGTAATGAAGTAATTTTTTTATTCAAGACACAAAAACTCACTTGAGAAAAGGTGCATAGAGATGATCCACCTAACAACACAGGCATGCCATGTTTAGAGGCTACTTGATCATCAGTTTTCCAGGTAAAATTATGGAAAAAATTAGAAAAAAATCGAATTTACACTGATAGATAACATGTTATAAAAGTAAATTATTTAACACCAAAGACAACAACAACTGCAATCATAGTCTCTTCTGTAAGTTTTCCAGAAAATAATTCAAATATATGAACAGTGCATTTGATAATCATGTTGTTGACAGTGATGAAACAGGTATCATCAATGTATTTGATGAATCTGCAAACTGAAACTACCTCTTTACTCCTGCACAGATTCATGGCTGCATAAAGTAAAGTATGTGGCAGAGAGGACTTGACAGCACTTCCACAGAATCTCCTGAGGTTGGTATGTTTGCTTATCTTCAGGCCTCTAAAAGTGAGACCCAGACCACATCATTCCCATCATCAAGTCGCTGTGTCACACCACTGGAAGATTCAAGATTCTTCCCTGACTTCCCTTAACGTGCACTAGGTATGCAGGGGGGGAAAGCTGCCTCAATTAGCAGTTCCAAGCAAGAGTCCCTGCATAATGATGGCAGTTCTGCCCCTCATAACCATCTCACCTTGCTCTGATTTCAAGTCACTGTTAAGACCACTCTACAGGTTTCTAAAAACTTATTTCTTTGGTACATGCACAAAAGATTTTAAGAATTTTAATTGACTACGTTTTTTGTTTGGCTTTGGCACCACCATATCAACCTCCTTCCTTCATGATGAGCCTCCATGACTCCCCAGTATTTCTAATCATAGCTACATCTAGGAGCAGCAAAGAGGGAATTGATTTTCAATAGACTATAGGACTGATGTGGACTACAAAGTAGCCAAATAAGTGGAAGAACAACTGCTTTACACATAAATTCAGATCGCAAGTCATTGCCATCTCTTCAGGGTGACAAAGTGGCTGGTGTCATAAGGGAAGAGATTAAGACAGCTAGACAAGGGATAGACAAAGTCACTCATAGTAACTAATTTCTAAGCCCAACTTGAATTTAAAACTCACAATAAGTTCACCAACGCAGACAGGAAACAGAAATCTCCTGGAGTAACTACACTATTTTCAATTTTGCCACAAGAACACGATGTGCTTCAAAGGAGTCTGTATTCATTATAATAAAAAAAAGATTCAGAGTATTGCAGTCCAAATTAGACAGCTCAACCAGCCGGAGGCAGAAGGTATTGAGCATGTAATTACTTTTGCTGTAATTTTGACTTAAACTGCAAATTTCAGTTTTCATTTCAAGGAAATAAGCCCAAATACAAACAAGCTTGCACCACACAATTTTGTAAAAACAAAACTGAATTTGGGATCAGGTACTATCAACTGAACTATAAGCACTATTTAAAAGTTCACAGCACCAGGTTAAATAGCATTTTTAGTGTAGAATGGTACTTATGCCTTAGCAATATCTTGCAACCTAAAGTCAGAGTTGGCCCAACCTTGGGCCTCCTGAATTCTCCTTATCCTTTAATTATTCAGGGATCCCACAACTTGATGATGACATATTTTATTACTGCATCAACACAGCAAGATGCTAAGACACAAAAATCACAGGATTGTTTAAGTTGAAAGGGTTCTCTGGAGATTATCCCTCAGTAAAAAGTAATTTTTTAGCAGTTTTAATGATGCAGGTATTATGAACATATGGTTTGCCATATGTAAAAGCTTTAAAAATCAAAATATATCAACAGCAACACATTTAGTTTCCACCATTCTCATAAGCATGTGAACAAATTTTAAACCCAAGTCAAGGCTTTTCAGGTCTTATTAGGTGTATTTTTAAAAAGTCTTTTCACAGGTAAAGTACATGAATAAATAATGCTAATTTCTAACTACACTGTAAGGCACATATTCTTGGAGTGCTTATTCTACTAGTAAATGAGATGCAAGTTAGCACTCAGAAGATAAGTCCTATTAACACGTTAGAGCAACTATACAAACATATTTACATACTAGAGTAATTATTAAAAACCAATGGCTTCTTAAATAAAGCAGTAAGCCCTGGTCATATGCTTCACTCCTAGCTGATACAAAAATAATGGAATAGAGGCACCAAAACTTACCTTCAAAAAAATAACACATTACAGCATTACTAGACTTTGTAAAATTCTGCCAGCTATAAAGCATGCCTCGCCTTCTGGAAATAAATTCATCTCACACTAGACCATAGATGCAATAACCTTCTAAATCATGGCATTTATAATTTTGATTCTTGCTAGAAAATCATATTTAACCCATAGTTTTGTGATTATCATTACAAAGAGAGGTCTGAGCAATAACTTGCAACAAAAAAATTGATGTTTCTGTTTCTTTTATCTTGATTATCCTTTGCAATGAGAGTTTGAAGCTAATACAACTTGAGCAAAATACATTAGGGTTTTTTTATGACAGAAGTACCAAGAAACACTACTATTCTGTTCTTATACATCATTTTTCACCAAGGGATCTCAAAATACTTTAAAGAAAAGGAAGGAAATGTCATTAAGCCATTTTACAGGTAGATAAATTTCAGAGATTTCAATTTTTCTCTGCCTATTTCACATCCTCCTATGCAAGGAGAAACAATGGACACTATATTTAGAGGCAGCTTCCAAACTGTGGTCTGTGAGAATTCAGTAACTCACACAACCATATTCAAGAGTGGTTTTAGGGTGCCCTTTAAACTTGTGCATTGATCCTGAAGTTCTAAACTTGGACAGCTGTTAACTGGGCCCCAAAGTCTTGCAAGGCAGTGACCATGTCTATATGCTCCCATGTACTGTGAAGTGCCATGATGGAGAAAATGAGATTTTCTGATTCCAATACTCTAACACTTAAGGCCTACCCATTAAGAACTGTTACCTAATTTAGACTGAAGCTAAGCTTTTCTCTCTGTGGAAGTACTTCTTATCTCAAAGTGTCTTCCTCATACAAACTAACAGCAAAATTCAAAGTCATAAAAATTGATAAAAATAAGTATTCCAATTTAGTCCAATAATTTTGTCATACTTTAAATGAAGTTTTAATTAAAATTGGGTGTGAACTGAAAACGGGAGTTTCAGATTGAACTTTGAAAGTAAGAATTCTATCATTTTTGTTGTTCTGCTTTTAATAAGAAGTTAATCATTTATTTGAGGAGGGAAATAAAACTGACAAATCTGGATTTTTGCATTAGGTGGTAAGAAGTAAAATTTCCGTAGTAAATATCTTTAGACTTCCCTAAAAAAGTAATGCTGAGTATCTTTTTTCTGATTATGCACTCTGAGATCCCAAAGAATGGCCTGGGTTTCATGTTCACAAGAGCCATTCTCAGAGTCTAGAATGCCTTATGAGCTGTCTCAGTTTATAAGAAGGTCTGTAGATAGTAGCAATAATTTCAGTAACAAATGCAAAGGACTATTTATACAAACTGAAACTTCATTGAGGTTCCCAAACTATCTTAAATATAGTACTAGAAGCTTAATTTAGGAATAAAAAAAGAAAAAAAAGCATCTTCAATTAGTAGTCTTTCGGCCTTACCTCCATCCATTCATTTTTCAAGCGACATAACAGCAGCAAATTACATCAGCTTCAGGTTCTGGCCACTTCTGTTTTCTTTAGTAATGAAAACAAGTGACTGATAGTTATGTCATGTTTGTGTAACAAGTTTCATAATGAAAAGTTCAGTGCTGTGCCAAGGGAAATCTTTGTACACCCAACCATCTCCTAAACACTTCCTGGCAGTAGTTTAGCAGGTGACCACCAAAGGTTTGAGGTCACCTCTGGAAACGAAGTGGAATTAAATGTTTCCACATTAAGAATTGCAAATGCTTAGGTGGTCAGACAGATGGACTTCATAGCAATTTTAAAGTCTGCAATACACATCTTCCTGATGAAAGACCAGCAATTTAACTCCAAAGGTTTCTGGAAGCAGTTTTATGCTATGTCAAGTCTGAAACAGTGAAACCTGTTGTCCCTCATTATTAGGCCAGTTAAACTTTTAGTTATACAGTTTGATTGTTGATACAAATACTGGATAACAAACATGGAAACTCTAGCTTATGAAATTTTCTGCTTAACTGCAAACTTTTGAGTATTTCCAGGATAATTATAACAGACAAATCTGATTTATTTTGAAGTACAGCCCTTTTAAATGAACCTGAAGAGTTACAAGAGAAAGAAGCACATTCAGCTACACGATTTGTAACAAAAAAAATGGATGCAATGTGAGATCCCTAGCTACAAATGAAAAACAAAGAAATGCATAAGAAACAGAAAGGAAACAAGTAATCATGCAAGTACTAGTCAGCTTTCTGTTCATCAATGTCAATTTTAAATGTTAATACTTCTATTCAAAGGCTATCTAGAGAGACAGTTTCAGGGCCAGAAGAAAGACAATTTTGCTTTGTGTAAATCTTTGATATAATCTTTTCAGGATGAAAAGATCTTCAGGGGTCCTCTGAGCTCTGAAACACGACCTGCCTAAGAATTCAAAAGAGAAAATGAAGAACAGAAGATAATTCCTTTTCTGTCACTCTGAGAGATGCTTTGGGCCATGAAGACGTTATAGAACTCCTAACATTAAGGTTGATTCCATAACTTATATTTGCATTTTAAAACTAAAATTTGACCACTATAACAAAGAGAATTCTATCTATAATAAGCACATGGAATGTGACTATGTGATTTTTATTACAGTATATAATGTAAAGGCATAAAAACTAAAACAGAGTTCAACCACTTGTTCCACTATGATCTGTATTATTCTGTATACAAGCAACCCGCAACACATCTAACACAAGGAAAAGACATGGCTAATATGAACAGCAAAAAATAAGCCACCAGCATTTACTTCCTGTAAATCCTACCAAACACCAAATCCAATGCCAACAAATACGTGAGTCATGGAAATCTTTAAATGTACTTTTCAGTGATTAAAAAAAGGAAGTATTTTACCCTTACACTCGCGGTCTTCAGCTGTGAAGGCTGCTACTTTGCATAGCTGAAGTGTTTCTCAGGGCTCAGCTTATAAATCACCAGATAAGGAGCTTGCAGGAAGTAAATCTGAAGTAAATCTAGGTCCTACTACCCTAGCTTACTTGATTACAAAAAGCAAATAAACAAGAATATCTGGGGGTGTTTTTCAAGATGTAAATATTTGACATATCTAACACAACCTGAAATCCAGATGATTTTATATGTATTTTCTCACTCAACTGAATGAGGCTGAATTATTTTAAAAGAAGATCTTAAGTATTTAATGTCCAAAGATCTGAAATAATTCCCAACCGTTATGATGCCCAAACTGCATTTCACATGCTGTAACTTGACCAGCAACTGAAGAGTGCTCAAGCCTGACTCCTATCTTAAACATATTTGACTGCACCTGTTTGTGAAAAAAATGGTCTGATATAAAAATGGAGTTATTTAAAAGTAATGAAATCCTTTTCCAAAGTTTAATTAAATGACTGTATCACAATTCAAATTTCATAAAGCAATTGAAACACTTCTAAAACATTTTCCAAGGAAAAAAGTATAAATGTTCAATATACATATAGAGCTGACCTGTGAACAGTATTGTGTGTACAAAACATGACAACACAAGTGCTTTAACACATGCTTTTTCATATACCCACTACAATACCTACTTTTAATAAAATGCATCAATAAATGTCAGGAAATGCAACTGTGAAGGAGCATTGTTAAAAAGCCACACACCGGCCCCACCCTGCCCCACACACACACACTTTTAGGATGGAAACACACTTTCTGAATTAGTTGGGGACCTGGGGAACGTCCAGGAGCCAAGGCATAAAGTGGAGGAGCAATGCGAGGTTTAAAGGACAATTTCAGGGTACACAGCACCCATTCACTGAGAAGCCAGCAGGAAGGATGAGTAGCAAACATGACCCCAAGTTAAATTTTATGTATTAAAATATCCAACTATTTTGACATGGTTTGCTATATTTTCCATTTTTTTATGTGCTTAATTTTAATTAATTACACAAAGGAACATAAGCAAAAAGGTCAGAACATAAATGGCAAACCAAAAAAACAATATTATATGAAAATAAACATCCCTATAGGCAGGCACCTTGATAACTAGCAATGGAAAAGGAAGAATTGGGCAAATATGTACGAAGCTGTGCAAAGAACAAACCCCTTAACTTTTTCCATCTCAAACTTTATGCCAAGGCTAATATATGTTTTTGTGTAGTAACTACCCATAGCTCTCTCTTTCAAGTACTTGGGTCACCCTGAAATCAAGAAAAAGTTATTCATCTAATTCATGAACACAGCACTTGTTCTGCAAATAGTTCTGGAAGCAGCCTCCAGTTGAAACTTCTTTAAAGCGTCATTGACTTTGAACTTGCAAAGATTTCATCAGCATAAGAAAAAAAAACAGAGCAATGACAGAATTATTTCTAAAAGTCAGGCTATCAGGGAAAAATAACATTATATTATGCTTATAAGAAGGCTAAAAGGATAACACTTGCATGCACAAAGAAAGCTAGAATTTGCCTTACAGAGGTGATGACTAGTTAAGAATGTCTAATGGTTAAAAACCAGTAACCGTTTACTTTTTAACCAGAAGACATTCCATTCTTTCAAGTATGCATGCTGTCACTACAGACTCCTCCTGTTTTCATACATAGTAAGTGTCAAACAATATCCTAAATCTACTCGGTACAGATTTACCAGCTGGAGACTTGTTATTGAAAAATAATGTAAACTTGGACGCCATAGGAAAACATTGCCAGTAGAAAGCTTAGGATATTGTTTTCCAATTTGTTTTTTGCAAAACATGGTTTGTGCATTTTTTACCTATTTTTCATGCTACCACTATGAAAAAAACATAAATATATTAAAAATACTTCAGAAGTGAAAAAGTACATGGAAGATGCAGACCTAGACAGATAGAGCTGACCCTGAGGAAACATTCTTTTCTCCCGTTTTGGAATGCTAATACCTTAATACCACAGGGAAAAAAAAAAAAAAAAAAAGGGGGGTGAAGGATGGGACTGTATTCCTTGTTACCTAAGAAACTGGGTTAAAGATTACAGAAGTACAAGAAAACTTTTGCTTTTAGCTTCTATATGAAAAGCCATAGCAGTCTTGGTTGCAAGAATTTGCAGCACTAATTCACATCTTTCTCATGTCTGGAAAAACCTAAGGGCTTCTTAAATTGAACTGAACAATTATATTAAAATATTACCCTTTGTATACAAACAGTTCAGCAGCTTTGAAACTGTTTGTAACCACAACTATTTAATGAAATAATCTTTAAGGGAAAACTAGGTATCTAGTCCATTTCATCAGCAGTGAGTAGTAATTTCTCTTTTTTATCTCAAACCAGTTTTACTTTGTTAACACAGTTTAATCAATATTGTGTTACTCATGATTTATTTCTTACTGTGAGAGTTGATTTTTTTCAACAGGCCTGTCTAGCTCCATGAGACATCTTTTGTCAATTTATGGGCAAAACTAAATATGTTTAGTTAAAAAAACACACCCTTCTGATACTGCCAACTTCATTGTGGAAGGAAAAATATTGAGCAACAGTTATTTTCTTATTTATATTTGTGCTTGTAAAAAACAAGAAAAACACAATATACACCAAAAATGCAAAAAGCCTTACTTTATTTCAGGTCTTGTAAAACTTCATATATTTTGAGATATGATGCATATCCATTATTTGGCAAGCAAATGCAACTTTAATTTTGTAGCCTGAAAGCTTTTTGATAATCTCTGACAAACAAGAAATGGGCTGTTATAAGACATGTATAGAACATATATGTTTTACCTGCAAAAACTGCATTTCCAAGCACTAGGCAGACACTACTCAGTTTCCTAATATAATGGAGCTTATATTTCCACATACATTGTCAGTGAAATAGGCCTTATCTAGCCCTTTTTGTGATTTTTTGTTCCCTTTTGCTAGAAAGCAACTCTAATATTATTGTTCTGTTAACTGCACCTCCCCATTTTGCCCTTTTTCTACCAGGGCTGGTGGTTGTCTAATCTCTGTAAGCAGATTAGACTTCCACGTTTTTCCTACAAAACCTGAATCATAAGCTTCCTAAACTCTCCAGTTTTTTAAACAATTTAGAAAGTAATTTGGATCAGGACCATTGTCCTGTAATGGTCATAGGTCTATGTACCTGTTTTTTTCAGTTAGGTTTTAGGAACTCTCATAAAGGACACCATAGAACAGGTTCCACACAGGGAAAATGTGTGTAAATATAAAAAAAATCTAAGGCAGGCATGGGGAAAAGAGATGGGACAACTTAAAGCCACCCTTTGCTTTCCTGCTGAAGAAGCAGAGACAGCTGTTTAGGCAGAGATCAACATAACTGAGCTCCTAGGTCCTGGTCACTGAAAATTTGTATGTGCCTGTATGCTGGTCAGCCTCAGCTGTCATAGAGCTCTTTGAAAACAAACTAATAAACCATTAAAACTTCCATTGAGGTAAATAATTATCACATCTTCTTTCACAGATGAGTAAACAAAGATAGTAAAGAAATAGCTGGTCTTAAACCACAGAAAAAAATCAGTAGTTCCAGAAACAGAGTACTGGTTTCCATGCTTACATATTCCCTTTAAAGAATTTCTATCCCATCCTACTTTTTGGTTCAGATTACAGATTAGCCTTTTACATTTTTGCAGTTGCATATTTAGCTCAGTTTCACAGAAAAATCTCACAAAGGAACAGAATGATATGTACACACTGTACAGCACAGAGATCCCTGAGCTGGATCCAGAAGAAGTAGCAGGACAAGCACATCAGCATGAAGAAATCTACTGCTAGAGTAGAAGGAAGACTCAAAAGGAATTGTTGCTGCAGAGGTCAGGTTTTAGGTCATGACAGCATCATTAATCTCATTTGAAACACGAGTATCCTCCCTGTACTGCCTGATACAGGCAATGAGTAGCTTCATTAGCAGTTTAACACCTAGCTCTATAGTGGAGTTCCATCCCAAATTATTTACACTACAGCAGTACATTGCCTTAGACCACCTTTCACACTACTTAACTACAACCACATCGATCTGAGGCTCAACACAAGTTTCAGATCAACTACAGATCAATCTTTCTGCAAAGAGAGGCATGGTGAGAAGCATAGAGGAGGTGCTAAGCTGCAGTTGCAGCAGGCTGGGTTTACACCCTAGATTACTGTGGAAGAACTGAAAACAAAGTACTGCTAAACCAGAAAGGTTTGGCTAAGGAAGAGCAGCACAAAAGACAGTAGCGTGTAAGTGATGCCTTTGAAAAAGGGCAACTTTATGTTTGAGAGAGAACTCTCAGCAGCAAGTTATGGTTAAGCAGAAAGTGAATATCAGCAAATTATGACCAGACAAAAATGCTTGACAAAAAAGGTTGTTTGATAAGGATAGGTACACAATATCACATGTGGCACATAGGAATGGAAATGGAAGTACATCATCTTTAAAAACAAACAATAGGCCACACTTGAGGGCAGTTCACTTAAGAAAGAAAAGCAAACCCTCTTCCTCCCTGTGAAAAAGAATAAAATTCAACTTATCTCCATTCTTACTTCATTTGTGTAATGCACAACTGAGAAAAATTACAGTCATACTTACTTTCCACATTCCATGTATCTCTCATGATGAAAATTTCAAATTAAAAAGAGGGAAAGATGGGAAGATATTAATGTCTCTCTTTGGAGGTTATTGTACCACCTTTTCAAAGCACTGATGCACTGAATTAAGTTTAGTGTTTAAACAGAGAGTTTGGCATATAGGTCTAGCTGTCGGGGCAGGCAGGGAAAAGAAGTTGTAAAGAAAGAGGCATAGCAGAATGATTAAAGCAAATACTAAAAAACTGAAAAGCATACTGAAATGCAGAACTGAAACATTCAGAGGTCAGCCATATAGCTACTCTTTCAAAGAGTAACTATATATATTTTAGGGACTTAATATATTTTTATGGTATGTCTATATATTTAGGTAATACTGCTCTGTGAATTTGAATACATTGCATTTCATATTTCACTTCATCTGTCAACGGTTTTTGTTTGTGCTTTTATTATACTGCCCACCCTAACACATTCCAAGGTCTTGAAAAGATTTTCAGTAGACAACCACTAAAATATCTGGTAACTTGGTAACATTAATATACTCATAAAAAAAGGCTCAATATATATTTTTACTGTAAAAATAAAAAGAAGACATATGCATTTAGAAACAATTCTTCCAGATGACAGTTTAAAGAGTTTGCCAGATGCAGTTAAGGAGCACTGATAAATTAACATGAAAACGACTGTATATGGCACAGTATGTTTTTTGTTTAGTGGATTAACAGACAACTTTAGCCTATTAGTGTTCTCTGCGCTATATACACATCAAATCAGCACTAAAAATACAACTTGTGTAACTTTAACTTCAGCTCCCAGATAAACAAGACTCCTTTAACATGACAGCTACAAAATAACTCTTTTCAGCAGTCACGTAACAGAAGCCATATGCAGAGACGCATGCCAGCCCTAGACAAAAATCTTACTATACTGAACTCAATCTCCCCAAGACACAGTTTTGCTCCATGTTCCACCAGATCAGAACCACTATTCATTGTTCTCACATGGTAAAATCATGCATGTATGGCATACGACTTCATCTGATCCCAAGTATAGTCACAAAGAAGAGCACTGAGGAAAATCTGGTGGGGTGTGCACACTTGCTGGGAAAAAATCTTTTACTGAAGAACTCAGAGGGAGTGAAGTTTGAAAACATCATTCCTTCATGGCAAACATGTAAATTGCATTAAAAATAAGCCGTAAAATTCATCAAACCTCTGTAGTTTATCACGTTGCTATCCATAGTCCTCTTTTTGTTACTGTGTTGCTGTTTCACTGCTGGTTTTCACATACTGTTACACCGAATTTAACATTTGAAAGATGCAAGACTTTGTAGTATTAAACTGCCGTAGTATTTTTCAGTAGTAAAGCCTTTTGCAGTATTAAACACTTCAATAAGACAGCCCCAAAGAAGGGAAAATGCCAGATAAAGAAGTCAGCTCCTGGCAGAATTCAACTCCTCTAAGTCTTCAAAGAAAGGGCAGTCTCTGAAGACAATGGATTGAGCAAGCAGTTTTTAGCAAGCCATTAAATCAAAAAAAGTCCAGATCAAAAGTGGAAGCAGATTGGGCTGTCTCTCTGAAAACAATACTTTGCATGCCATAGTGTTTCTCCAATATAATTTTGACATGGCTAGAACATTGCTTTGGGTTTTCTTTAGCAGACCTTCTTTGAAAGGTGGGAATTTCTAAAGCACAGACTTCAATTGTGAGTCATTACTATTGTTTCCTTTAAATTTTCTCACCAGCTCATCCTGCATCACTTCCCTTGTTCTCATGAATGAAGAACAGTAATGGAAATGTACCCATTGGTAGGAAAGACTGAGAAAACTATTGTGATAGATTTTCAAATGTCCTGACAACAATTAATTCTAGCTGCTGACTTTTAGGGCTGCTGTAGAAATTAAGAATTTAATATGAACTTATTTCAACTTTGGAGCCATGCAACTCCTTAAGAGCAAATAAAATGCATCCATCTTGTGCAACTTTGTTTTATGATCCATTACCGTAAAAAGAAAGGGGGATGTGATTTTAATCTTAAAATAATATTCCATTTGTGTAAAGGCAATGCATCATCAAAACTTCATTTCCCCATAGCATCTCTGTATTTCAGCACAAGGGGAAAAAAATAAAAAGTCCTTACATACCATGAAATCTTACCTCCTTTCAAGATTAATGAGCACTAGTCTGTACGTACATTAAGAGGTCACTTGACCCCATCTGTTGTGCAATAGCCAGGCATGCTGGGATAAGTAAAGGAGACTAAAAAGCTTCGTTTCCCCTCTATAAGTCATTGCAAGCTTTGTATGGCAGACCCTTCGTGTGTTATGCCCTTGGAACTCCCTTTGGTACCATCAGAAATTCTGAGAATGACATGAGTGCGGTACTGTCCCACCAGGTTCTGCCAGGTGCTGCTTTCCTGCAACAAATTCCCCCAGTTATTTGGTCTTTCCTAACACTGGGACTAAAAGTTAAAAACCAAACAAACCCCCATGAAACAAACAGGAAAAAACCCCATGAAAATAAGGGGAATAGTCTAGTTTCACTGAAGACGTGCAAGATTTAACAAGTCATAACCTAGACTTAGTGTTACGCAGCAACCAAGGAGGACAGCAGATGCCAAGAACTTTCCAGCTGCTCTTTCATGAAGGAGCACTATGACACAAAACAACAGATACCTAGTGCAATTTCTGTTTCACATTAACTACTGAGACCTTCAAACACATTTAACCACAAATACTGACATATTACTCTCCTTTCAAGATCATAAATTGACATATTACTCTCCTTTCAAGATTATAAATAAATGGTTTCTAGGTAACAACCTTGTGATATGATTATCTAGCTTCTCGTTTGCTGCAATAAAAACTGCCTCAAAAACCTGCTTGCTCTCGATGTTAAAATTGCTTGTACAATTTAACAAGTCTCCTTGTGCCATGTCTAACATTGCCACCTAGTGACACACTGTAAAGGTGTTTCCTGCGGATAAACTATTCTCAATCACTTTTCCCTAATGAAATTTCATTCAGTGTATTAGCTTACAGTTAATAAAAGATTACTTAAATCATTAATGTAGTTTAATAGGAAAGGAAATTTTATTATTTGATTGTTTTTAGAATATTTCTCACTGAGTGTTTGCATTTCCATGATTAGCTCTTCAACAGCCTGGTTGGTACCTTTTAATATTGCTAATAGAAAAGACCTTAATATTAGTAGGAAGTGCAAGTCAGTATTTTCTCTTTCAGGAAGAGATCACATAGGATGTATTTGCTTGGTTGCAGATCTCACTTTTAGTGCTCTGAATAATCATATGCATTTTTACCAGTTTTATATTTAAAATTGAACTTTCTCTTGGTGCACATCTTGCCATCACCTTATCAATATCAGGTACTTTCAAAACAATAAACATAAGAACTGAAAGCCTAAATTAAGCCAGTGTTAAGCCAAAAACGAATGGGCTTGTGCTGAAGATCAGAAACATACACATGCTGTTGGGTTACAGTCTTCTCTCAAGCAGAGGGTCAGATGAACCAGGGTGTCACAGCCTCACCTCACTGTGACACTGCAAATCTCCTGGAACAGGCACAGGATGCTACAGCACCATCTTGCTACAGCAATACATGCTCTAGAGGGACACAGTCAAACCCCAGACTGCCAACAGCCTTGGCAGGGTCCCTCCTTTCAGCTTTACAAGCCCTGTGGTGTGCATCCCAGCTGTGGGGAGCTTGCACCACACTGCCTCTGGCCACTCTCATGACAGGTTTATAGCTAAAAATCTGAACGAAGACATTTCCAGAGAGCCTACTGGTTGACAGGGTTAACTTGTTAGTGTATTATACCAATCAATCTCTGAAATATTGCTACTGTCCAGAAGTTATTTTGTGCATGACAGCAAGTTTGGATGCCCTGAGTTGTTCTTAGGCTTTGGACTTAGCCACCAAAGGCAACCATTTCATTGAACTTCTTGCAATTCAGAACAGAACAAATGAGGTCCAAATAAGAAGAATGGAAAGCCAACCTTTGGCAAGAAAGTAATGCTGACCAGCCCAGGCTGCTAAATCCAGTGATAAGCAGACACTCACTGATTCTCTCTGCCTGAATGAAGGAGCAGTTATGTGTCATTCATTCACGGAAATTTGGATCAGTAAGCTCTTCAAAGTAACTCAGCACCAACTCTTGAGTCAGGGCATTATAAGTGGAAGACGTGTGTGAGATTTTCTTCCCAGTCTTTTACTTTCACACTAAGTTGTCCTCTTTCATATCTTATCTGGGCACTTTCAACCTGCGTCACTTTCGAAGTGGTTTATGAACACCATTGGTTCCTATTTATAGCCGATATCATCTTTGTCTTTCCCTTTTGTTTTGGATCAAAAATACTTTCCCAGTGCTTGTGCATAAGGGAAAACCTCACAACATTCTGCGACAGGTACAAAACCAAAAGGTTCCTGATAAATGTAGTACTCCTTTCTTTCTCATCTATACAGAATAGAATATTTTCTTAAAGTTTTTTTTGGTTTGTGTTTTTGTTTTGAGTTTTTTTTTTTTTATTTGAAGTGGCTACTTAGCTGGGAGAGGACAGAAATGCTTGGTTGTTTCTAATACAGTGGGGACTGAAGAGGCAGCAATTCTCATTTCATGCTCATGCTTTCTGTTGTATTTACCATGGCTGCTTTGAGATTCCCCTTGCTGCAGCACTAGCAACTGACTTGTATTTTGTCTCCTTGGGAAGCAGCTGTTCCCACTTAGCAGGGGTAGATGCTCAGAACACAGACATTTACCTTGAAGAACAGGGTCACTGCGGTTATCTGCATAGAAACACCACCCCACTTCAAAGGAAAGCTATTCCTGCTTCACTGCCCAAATATTTACAAAAAATATTTTTGTTTCCTACACAAAACAAGTAAAGGGTAATAAAAGCACTGAAAATTGCCTTAAATATATTCACTAAAACAGAATAGCTTCAGAAAGAACATGATGTTGCCCATACTTTTCATTCCCTACAACAATCTCTACCCACCCTATTCAAAGTTGGAAAATTTGATTTATATTTGCAATGTATTAGGTTTCAAAGTGCTTGTGAGACAACCAACCATCACTCCCTATGTAGTTTAAAACTCTGCATGATAGTTTTGTTATCTGCAGCTTCTTGTTCAGCCCATGAAAGACCTGTAGAGGACCCAAGAATAATATCCCAGGGTCCTGAGTCTGTCACAGATTTTAACTGTAAAGAATTTTTCATTTGCAACAGATGATGGGCCAAATCCCAGGGATAAACTAAACAACACTCTCTTAAATGTCTCCAGACACTTACTGCCTAGAGAAGACAAATGCAAGGATGTCACTTGTGTACACATGTACATAATTGACTCATCTTTTTTTACTGTATTATACATGGCATTCACAAATATGTCACGTTAAGAACACCACTGTCTAAATCCAAACACTCTGAAAAGTCCTTTAAATTAAAATCTCTCACTTCTAATACGTAAAACTCTGGATAATAGCATTATATACCTAAACTTAAAATCCAAATATCTTATATATCCTACTGTGAAAATGGACATTTTTCAAGCTCCATTGTTTTGTAAAGTGAATGCCTGACATCTGCTGGTAAATATACAAACTGCATATTGTTGAATTAAACTATCTTTGGCTTTTAGACAAAGGAAGATGCTTTAAAATATCTAATTTATTCAAATAAAAGATTAAAATTATTACAATCATGACACAATGAGGTTTCAAAACTGAACTGCATCAATATTGCTTCTACTCATTAGACTCAAGATAGTTTTTTAGAATTTCCTACAAAATTTTTCTGCAGGAATGATCAAATCCAATCCTCAAAAAAACAACAAGAAAACCAATAATTTTTCTCCAATATGATTCTTGTTTACATTACTTTTACTATACTAAATTAGGAGGAGCAGTTTTAGTGCTATTGCATTCCCATTTTGTTTAGATTGAGCGTTTTTCAAAAAGCTATTTCTATACTATTCTGTAATATTTCAGTCATGCTACCAAAAAATATAATTGCTGCTTAGAACAACAGGAATGCTGACTAAAATACTGACTTACAGAAGTTGAGATTGCGACAAAGGCTACAAAACATTTTTTTTTTTTAAGATTTCTCAAGACCCAGGAAAGACATAGGAGAAATTAAAGGATACTTCTTTAGAAAAAGCAGCAGAGGGCACTGCCCCAGAATTGATTAAATGAAGGCTTTCAGTTTTTCACCCTCTCAGTTCTTTTCACTCACAGTTCTTTTTCTAAAATCTGAGGAATTTTTAGTATAGATAATTAGGACTCAATATTAAAATATCCAAGCACCTGTGATTTTCATGATGTACCTTTGTAACACAATGTCTTACTAAAACACAATTCAGAAACTAATTTTGTGCACAAAAGGATCGGCATATCAGAATTAAAATAATCTTGCTAGATCACAAGTAGAAAATAGGAAGGAAAGAATATACCCAGGAAAATTAAAAACTAAAATATTGTATGAATTCTTTAATATGGAGTAATATGGAAAAAAACCCCAGCTTTTTTTACAAAATTTAGAGGAGGAAAAACTTCCCAATTTAACAACAGACCTTTGCTCAAATCCGATATGGATATCAAAGAGCAGAACTCCTTCAGCCACAGAAACGGATCTTCATTGCAAAGAACAAAATGTTGTTTGATAAGATTTTCTTTTGCAAAGTAAAAGCTATGGCCTTCATTCATTTTTGGTTTTTAATTTTCCCTCTGTACCAACAAAAACAATCGAGTATAATTAAACCTGGGACAGTTTCTCTTGAACCCCTATATCATAATGTGCATTTCTGGTTGAGCAACATAAAAACTATATTTTGCTACTATACCACCAAAAAGAGAGCATAAAAGAATTACCATAAATTTAATGGGAAACATACATCAGTTTTCTGAAAGTAAACCATCCACAATTCTCTTTCACAGAAGGCAAACAATAAATACAAAAAAGAAAAAAGAGAAAAGAGAGAGAGAGCTAATAAAAGACAAAAATAAATTGAAATCCAAGCCATAAAAAAACTTCAGTTTGCCTCCAGGAAAACAAGTCATTTACAGCTCATACAGCTCCCTAGGGGAAAGGGTTACATTGGTGATGCACCCTGTAGAAACGGCCAGATAAATTTCAGTGTTTGATGCTGGTTCCTCTGAAATATAAGCAGCAGTGAAACAAAAATTGCTGAAGTTCCCTGGTGCTGACCAGTTCTTGAAGGATTACACTGAACAACAGATACACACATACAGCATATGTATTTATTGGATCTCCCTGAAAGGATAATGGTTTGTTATGTAAAGCGCAAATGGAAGTTCCCCATTCTTCGTTTTCTTTAATCCTAAAAATTATGATTTTCATAGTAGTGTGGAAATTCTCATCCTGGGATCAGGAGAGCATTAAAAAAGCCATCACTACCGAACTCATGACATTACTATTACGCCAAGTATCCATAAAAAAGGAAACAAACAAACCCAGACATCTCTTATCTGAAGACACCCACTGGCTTTGATGAATATTGATGGATCTCTACACAGAGTTAGCTTACTTTGAGGAGTGGCCTACTGTCCATGCTGAGGATGTCAGCATCTGCTTTACAAATTTCTGATGAATAACTTATTAAAGTGAGAGACAGGGAAAAATGATAGTCATCTAGTCAAAGACTCTACCTATACCCTATATTAATAAAACTTTTTTTTACTTAACCTTGAAAAAACAAATCCTAAGGAGATACTCCTTTTTAGGAGAGACACTTGACAATATGGAGAGGCGTTATCTAGGCAAAGTTCACTGCTCATGTGGACCAAAGCTTGTGAAATGAGGCAGTCCTAACAGTGAGCTCAGGTAACACATCTAATGAGATATATAACATTTAAGTTATCTCATTACAGCATTAAACCATACAAAACATTCTACTTTTTAATCTTAACATTTGAAAATATAAAAAAACCCCAAAACAGTCCTTAAAAAGGAGAATATTAATGTTGGTTGTTACCACATGTGCAGTTAGAATGCAGGCACCAGTGTCCTCTCATTCTTACTGTACTAATTCCTAAAGCAATATGCAAATGAACAAGTAATATTTAATGAGCAATGGGGACTAGAAAGGCAGGGAAGAAAAAGAAATCCTTGCCCTCTCTTTTCTTCAGAACAGAAAGAAAGCAAGCAAGCAAGCAAGCAAGAAAACAGGAAGAAATTTACCTTGTAGAAATAAATGTAAAGTAAAAAAAAAACAGAAGTCAACCAACCAAAAAGAAAACAGCACCACCAAATCAAAAAACCCCAACCAACAACAAAAACCAAAACCCAGAACGACTTCAACAGCTACAATCTTATCACTGTTATTTTCGAATCATGGTTAAGCTAGTTTTATCTCAATTTTCAGTTACAATGTCACACAAAAAAGACCTCTGTCTGCCTTTTATATCTACATCTAATACCAACCATTCTTAAATGTAAATATTTTTACACTTCAACTCAGAAATTAGTGTTTGGTTTATCTTCTATGCCCACCTCATACCTCCTACCACCACACTCTGAAACTTCATGTATGTATCAAATCCAACAAATTCTCTTCAGCATGAGCACACAGAACCATAGCAGTCTCTTGGAAAACAAAAGCAAACCCTAACAAAGCTAGAAGAAAAACCGAGCAAGGAGGCAGACTGAACGCATAGCGCTGTACCTGTTGTGCATGTTGCAACACAGAAGCAAAACTCCACACATGGAATACAAATCCTAGTTCTGCCAAAGGAACCCAATTAAGAGTTCTCAATTATCCCTTCTGGTTACCGACCACCTGCGCAGCCAGCTGGTGGAACCTGTGGTGGGTATATCACATGCCACACAGGCAATTCTAGTTATCCCAGGGTACTGTTTTGAAGATTGTTACTTGCAAAAGCACTTCCAGTATGGCTTAAGAATGCCAGGATCTTTCTGGAACTATATGTGTATTTTTCTTGTAAAGCACCTGGAAATCATTGCATTGCAACTGTAAAACACATGATGACTGCTGCTAACTAAGTTAGAGGTATAATACAAGCATGTCTTCAAATTACAGAAATGCTTGCTCACTATCAGGGTCCTCTAGCACTGGAAATATGTATGTTCTCTGTAACCCATTTCTGCCAGTTTTATCATTTTAAAAGTGTGCCAGCTCTTTCTTCAGAATTTACGTGAGCACTACTAAGGAGCAAAAGGGAATACAGTTGGGAAGCAGAGGAAAGTTACAGGTGAATTTGTCTGCAATTAACCCATAGCTTTTCTTTTTCCACTTTATTTTCTAAATAGCTTATTCACAGAGGATTTAGAATTTTACTATTAGACCATTAATGATTGAAAAACGCAGTTGTGTTGAAGCTTGGAGTAAACGGGGAGGGGTAGTGAGCGGGATGGAAGGGTGAGAGAGAAGGGAAAGAGGGTGGAGAGAGACAAATACTCTGACCCTGCACATGATTTAGAGGGACGGCTGAGAGAATTGGGCTGTGCAGCCTGGAAAAGGCTCCAGGGGCTTCTAAACTGAGGCTTTCCAGCACTTGAAGGGGCCCTAAAGAAAGATGGGGACTAACATTTTAGCAGGGTTTGTTGAGATAGCACAAGGGACAATGGTTTTAAACTGAAGAAGGGTGGATTTATATTGGATATATGGAAGAAGTTTTTTACAATGAGGGTGGTGAAACACTGAGCATGTTGCCCAGGGGTGTCAGATGACCCATTCCAGGAAACATTCAGTCAGGTTGGATGGGGCTCTGAGCAGCCTGATCTGGTTGGAGATGTCCCTGCTTATTGTAGAGGGGTTCGCCTACATGGCCTTTAAAGGTCCTTTCCAACCCAAACTGTTGGACCCTTCTTATTACTGAATACTCACTTTTTTTCATCTGTGCCTCATCTTCAGTCCATTATCTTCAATAAGACACTAACTTGAGAAAATGGTCTGAGGGAAGTCTTGGAGGGCACCAGAAAAAGATCCAGAAACAATTTCGCTTGTTCAAGCTATGTTTTGGATTTTTTTGTCTAATAAAAAGCTGCCTGATGTAACTACTGCAATATGAGCATTTACCTATATGTGTAGAATGGGACTTTTCAGGCTAAACAATATATGCCTGCTGGCTTATTTGTTTGAATGAATAGTTTAAAATGTTTTTATAAGTTTGTAACTTATTAATGAAAAAAAAAGGAGCCAAAGAAACCAGAAAAACTTTTCTTAAAGTCTGACAAAGTTATTCGGTATTTTCTGACAAATTTGCAGTAAGATTGCTTCTCCAGTACCTGCATTTTCAGCCTAAATAGCTTTCATTTTGCTGAGTTGTTCTGCAAAACCTATCATCTTGAAGCAATTTTCAAAATAACATTTTCAGTGGTCAGAATTAAAAAATTATGGAGGAACTCCATTTAAATCTTGCTAGTAAACAACATATTAGCTACCTTTAACTTCATTGTTCAGAAGAAACATATTAAAAGAATTAACTAATAGAAGTAACTTATTTTCTCAATGTCTTTTTTCAATAACTGTAGAGCCACCAACAGATAAGACTGCATGCTCAGGGGAGCAGAGTTCTAAACAGATTTTTCAAAGCTATTTTGCCCTTCCTGCATAGAGCTGTCAGCATAGTGCTGCATGTTTTTGATGGCAATGGAAACACAGGCTAGTTTAAAAATTTCCAATTTTCAGTCCTTACAATCCTGTCTCCAGAACCTCACTTAAAAATTACTATCTGAAATGTATCTTAAGTGTTTTCAGTTCAGCCTCTTCCCGTGAAGTAAATCACTTGCCACGGAATACCTTGTTTGTACATATTACTCCATAAACCAGCAATATTTAGTCAGCAACTCAGCTAAGAGAGCAATCAGCTGCCTGCAATATTAGTACTTCATGAGACGTGTGAAACAAGAGGAAGTAAATGCCGTTAGTTTTCACAAAAGTTCATTCTTTTTATAAACTGTTTGAGAATTGTCACAACAAAAGCCTTTTGACTTTCTGAAAGGCTTTTTACTTTTTAAGGAATTTGCCTCCTTAAACCCAGAACCAATACCATCTTGCTTAGTGGCTCAGGAGCAAAACCCAGCTATTACAGCATCAGGTGCTCATCTTTGCTGGCCTTTTCCTCAGCATAAAACCAAGTTCTTTTAAGAACTTGAACTCCACAATGGTTTCTTCTTCATCCCTCGAAAATGTTTACCTCAATATAATTTCTCTTCACATGGAAAGGCTAGTAAAGCCTCAAACATCACATTTGAAAGCTACAGTTTCAGTGTCTTGAAATTCTGCTACAGTCTGCTGGGAGGAATATACCAGCTTGTAGGAAAAAAAGTAGCTTTCACCCTGATGCTCTTTGATAGTGGATTCTTGTCTTTGTAGCTAAAGCTTCTCTGTAATAGGTAGACATTATATTCATTGGAAGAGTACTGCCAAAGGAATGTGGGGAAGCGGTTGAATGCCAAGCCACAAGAAATGGTTCAGTAAACAATTCTATAATTTATGAAAAAATCAACCACTTATTCGGCAGTTACCAAAACAAATCCACAAATTTGCCCAATTATCTCTGAAAATATTTTCTTTTCCTTCTCTGTGACAGTTTTAAGTTCTCTGTAACAGTTTTTAGAGCCACATATACATTTGATAGCAAAGCACAGCAAAAATAGTATGTTTCAATGTGCTGATTATACTACTCTGTGGAAAACAGCACAAGTTCAGAGAACTGAAATTCATGCAAATATGCTGGATACAAATGACAAATTCTCTTAAAACGTTCACGTGAAAAAAATTTTTTAGTCTTCATACCTAAACAAAATTTTGTTTGTAAAGACAAAGCACCTTTTGGAATTTTTTTCAAGACCTTTTTGATTAATATACCAACATGAAGAATTTATTAAATAACCACTCAGGGATAATTCACAAATACTAAAGATTCCTTTTTAAAAGCAAGTTAGTTCCCTTAAAATCAATCAGCTCTTAGGTGGACTCAAAACAAAGGGGGATTGTGGGCTCGATATTTCTGAGTCTGAATTTTAACTTGCTAACCATTGCTAACTCCTTTTGCAAGGGAAAGCTGTCAACAGTTTCTCTTTTCAAAACACCTCTCTCCATTTCTCAAAACAGGTTAAGTAAACAGTGTTCCCTTTCCCATAACAACTGTCCCCAGGTGTTGTTTCCTCTTACTTAACCAATGGAGAGAAGTGTCAGTCCGATGGACCAATAAGATACCTTTTCAGCACAGCATGTTATAAAAGAAACTGTTAGAATTGTAAATAAAGCCTTCTTTCTCTTCTGACAACTATATGGAGTCAATCTATTTTGTGTCCTACCGTAACAGGGGATACTCTGTTCAGGTCTTTTGTATCTCTTCTTTCGTAAGGTTTTTCACACTGCAGTTCTCATCACTTTTCCCATTACTTTTTTCCGATTTACAGTATTAAAGCCTGAGTTTTATTTTCCTCTTTTTCCAAGTGGCCAGTACATCCAGAACATTCGCTGTCTGGCAAGAAATCCCCTAGTAATACTTTGTTGGAAGACACACATGTAAATTACAGACTGTACCAGGAAGCCAAGAGCGCTGCGTGCTCCTTCTCCTAGATGTCTGATGACCTAAATGCATGCACCAGTCAATCACTACAAACCATCACTATTACCACGAGGCAATCCTGATACCCTGCTCCTTCCATCCTGCCAACCCTGACAGCATTCACAGCTGTAGCTGAGGGAAGGAGCACACACAGGGGGATACGCAGCCACAGCGAGGCCACTTTTTTCGCCGAGGCGCTGACTGAAGCTGCTACATGCTGCTTGCTACCTTTCCTGGTTCATGCACCTCAGCAAGACTTGCAGATAGACTCACTGACACTCAAGTGCTAAATCTGCCTCAATTACTCTCTTACAATGGGGAAATCCTCTGTTTTGGAAAGGTTTACCCAGACTGTTTAGGGAACATCTATCCTATTCCTTGATATGGAAGTTCCCCTCTAATATTAGTTATCTCAGCCCCTTCTGAAACAAGCACATTCATTCTTCCTGATGAACACATCCCAATAAAAATCTAGAGATTCCATTTTTAAAAGCCTCTCTTTACCTAAAGCTTTTACTTTTCTTACTGACTTAGCCTTACGTCTTATGCTTGAAGTGTTAAAACTCATACTGAATAGATTTCTTCCTATTCTTCCAGTTTGCTGCATTGCAAGCAGTTATTGAAATGATTTGTAATACATAACTGGATGTGGGCTACATCAGTGGCACTCGAGATCTGAGGCTGACTGATAGATAACGAACTATCAGTTTTCCAAGTAGCTTCTGGCACTCCTAGAAAGGACCAAGTAGCCAACTGTGACACCTTACACATGGATTTAAAAAACGCCCTAAAATGGAACAGCCGTTTCCTTCAGGCACTCCCAGAAACCAACTCCAGAAGGTGTATCCGAGTTCTACACAAAATAAATAACTATCACAGTACTAAAAAAGCCCAAACACAGGAAGATTATCTTCTGGTTTAAAAATATTTATTTAAAAGAAAAGGACATCTATGCTTAGATGGTCAGGAAAAAAAAAATCCTCAGTTTTCCCCCCACAAAACCATTACTCCACAGTTAACCTTTCCTTTAAGTTTCAGCTTCAACGCTTTATTAAAAAAAAACAAGCCTGAATTTTCATTTTCTTTTCCTATGCTACTAGCCTGAGGAAATTAGGTTTCTTTCAGTGAAAACTGCATGGGATGCAAGAAGAAACTGCAATAAAATGTATCCACAATATACAAGTATAAAAATATTTTGCTTATGATTCAGTACTATAATTTAATAACTTTTCGTTGTTTCATAGGTATCTGGGAAAGGTACAGACACATGTCCTGATCCTGTTACAAGAGGTAGAATGCCAGCATTTGGTACAACATTCCAGGAGAGAGTCAAGGTGATATTCCTGTTTCCCCTGCAAAAGCAATAAAGACTATCAGCACAAACACTCAAGTTATGTGATTTAACTAACAGTTACTAGTATTAAATACTTTAAGATACAGATTCTTTATCTGGTCCAGAAACAATAAGCTTTGTGATTTTAGGTAATAATTGCCTATTTTTTAACTTGACTCGTTTGGAGTTGAGTGCATCACAGAACCAATTCTACACAGATTGAAGGCAGAAACCCAAGAGCCTGTTGCTCATAACAGCAGTGCATTTTCTAGTCTACAGAATATATAGGGTATCTTGTATCTCAAGGCCACCTTCTAACAGTCAAAGATGCAACAGAGATGACAGAGTATCAGACAGAATATAGGTACCTTTCCACACCAATGAACACAAGTACTAAATGTAAGGTATGTAAGTAAATCAAGATACCATGAATAACAGTAATAAAACAAATAGTTACTTACTTGAGACCATTTCCATCATCAAAGAAAAAGTACTTTGACTTCATGTCTTTTAAGGACAGCCTTGGGTTATCTCCTCTCAACATGATCTTGTCCCAAAGGACCACCTGATTTAGGGCCTAAAAATCACAATTGTAATTAAGTCAGCAAGGTAGCTTACCAGATCACATTCAGACACTGGACCTTCATTGCACTATTCATCTAAAACCCCTGAAGTGCATGCTCGCAATCCATAACTAATTTAACAAACAAATGCTTCACAACGGGGTAATGTAATACTACTACACAGTGAAGTGTGGCATGGAATAAATGGAAACAACAAGGAACATCTTAAAACAGAGGAAGGACATCTAAAAAAAGTCCTATGCTTTAGACGAATTACAAAGTATAAAGGGTTTCCTTCTGAATTGGAAAGGCAAGTCAGTTTTAAAGCAGTATTTAGACTTTGTTTCAAATAAAGGACTTAAACTGAGTTACCATGACTCTGCTTATGTATTAGACATTTTTCCAACTTTAATGGAAATCTCTACTTGAATTGCAAGCATAACCCCCCAAAAATTTATGAACAGTTGAAAAAATGAGATCCCAAGTTCCTACATTACTGAAACTTTAAACTGTTCTTTTAAGTAGATGCTAAACAGTACTTTATAGAACAATTTAGAAAAATACTTCTCAGTATTTGTGAGAAGTGGTTATTTACATGGAAAAAAACTATCTGAAATAGGGAACAATACAATAAAATCAGAGAAACCCTAAAAACTATTCTAAGACAAACATAATATCCATCATCTTGTTTAATGTAACTAAGATACTTCAAAAAAAAAAGGAAAAAAAAAAAGACAGTTTTGTATAGCAAGTTAAGAAAATCCCCAAGCTTTGACTATATCCTTGCAATGTGACCACAGCAGCTTTAACTAGAATTCAGTGGTACCATGGCAGCATGGTGTTTTATTTAAGTAATTTTTTAAAGGCTGTTCCATGTAGCTTCTATCAGATCAGTAAAAAGGGTATTCAGTTATCCAAAGGGAAGGCTCAGTAGCAACCAATTTAAAGGAGCAAGGCAAATTATTTCAGGAAGTACGACACGGTAATGTAAATGAATTAGGGGCTATAGTAACTGGTAAGGGCAACCACTCTGTGATCTATGAACAAAAGACACAGCATATCAGGCCAGCCCAGAAGCCACTCTTTCTTGTTTCTAACAGCACTCAGCTGCAGAAATTTAGAAAAAAACTAAAATTGACAGAAAAGGTGAAAAAACTAATTTACAGTATACTGTGGTAAGTATACTGCAACACAAGGCATGTGTTATTCTTCTCCCATTCTACTGGGCATATATCAAGTTAGGTTTCATGGAGGTGAACTTCCCAGCCTACAGTTAAACTGTCAAGGAAATAATCATGAAGGCCAGTAAAAACAGCCCAGGCTAGTAGGAAATGCTGGTGGTCTCAACTCTTCCCAGCAGAACTACAGAATGCTTTAAAATAGATGCAGTACTAAAATAGGTAATTGCTTCAAACTTATTTTTAATACTTACATTGTTTTTTGTTGAATATTCTGCAGACAAATATAGAAACAATTGTTTAACGTTCCAATCAAATATACTCTGCAGATGTATGCAAGTTAAGAAAAATACCATGCTGTACTTACATAACCTTGTTTTATTTTTATTAGATTTAAATAGTCTATAATCATTACAGTGAGCTCTTACCTTTCAAAATACCTCATCTTACTCATAAATCAGAGCACTGCCAGCAGTTTGAACACATATTTTAATCATAATAAAGTGACAGGGTTTCAGGTGGGTATTTCTTTTTACTATTTATGGAATCTAGCAGCTATTTCTCCTCCAGTAATTTAAGAGATCTATATTTGACACTGCAAGCTAATTACCAGAATCCTCTGCTAGACAACCTATTATAAAACCTTAAACATGAAAGTCACGACAGAATTCTTCCATAAATATCCTCAAGGCAATTTTTTTCTACTATCAGAGAACCCTCGTATCCAAATACAATAACATTAAACAATATATAAATACAAAATTGGAGAAGCGTAGGGAATTCAAAGAGCCTTTAATGCCCATGTTAGAGAAATTAGAATATGGGAAGTACTTCATATAGGGACCCAAAAATTAGCAAATTTGATTCCCTACTGACAACAAAGAAATCTCAATAGACTTGAACAAAACTCTGCTCAGATTTTTGATCAACAGTAAAGAATTGATGACTGCCATTTGAGACATTGAGTATAATAATGCTGGGATTCTAAATAGCTGTCTGCTTATTTAACAATAATGTATGACTGCTAGGGAAAAGACTTTAATTCACAACAGAGATTAGCTGTAATCTTTTATTTCCTAGTCCTCTTTTGTATGCTATTTGCCATTATGTCAAAGAATAAATAGATTCCCTAACCAGCCTCAAAATCTGTTTTTCCTTCTTCCACTCATCCCAAGACAAACATGTTTTTAAGCTACTAATTCAAAGGGCAAGAAAGGAAAGAATTAAATATTTAGCTGGTGTCACTGCAAGACTAGGTAGAAATATTTTATCTGAACATTTTTTGTCATCTGGCTCAAAATATCAAACAAGATTCTGAAGTTCTCCTTAACAGGGTTTCTTATCACTTGCACAAGTGAGCAATGCATTAAGTAAGCTTAAAGGAGTTTGTGAAAACTATATGTTCCCCTTTCCTTTGCCTAGTTCCTTTTTCTAACTGCTATTTTATTTAAAAACTTCTTTCTGGTAGCTAAAACAGTCAATGTAGCTGTATCTCTTTACAAATTTTGAACAAAAAACCCCACCACACAGTTGCATTTTACATCTCTAAATATTGCAAGCCTCATTTATGCTAGGCATGAGAGATTTAGTCAGAATCTGTAAAAAAATAAAAAGGCTGTTACTAGTAGAAGTCATTCAAACATGGAATCTTTATACCCACATATTGCAGACTAATCCTGGTATAAGAACATTTCTTTTACAGGTCCTGTCCTGCCTTACTCCGCTTCTCTCTATCCACAATGTGTACAAGTCTATGCATCTACTTTAGAATTTCAGTCTCCGATTTCAATATGTATAAGCATTTCAGAGGTAAAACTCAGGAGCTTACCTCTCCTGCTTCCAGTTGATAAAAAAAAAATCCTCTTATTCCTGTGCAGACCGACTTGCAAAAATCTGATTAGCCTGTTTATCCAGCATTTGTATCAAGAGCTGTATTTTCTGTGGTCTGCTCACACAACAGTCTTCTTCAAAAGAGCAAACCCAAAACACAGAGGTAATCAGTGTCTTGCCTAACAGTGACAAAAACCAGTAGACAGGGAAAAATCCCAGGATTCTCAGACCAGCTGCAAATCACGGTTTAGTGTAATCACCTGAACGTGCCACCAATTATTTTGTACTGACTTCTGCAGAAAAACTCCTTCAAGAGCCTAAATCCAGACTAGTAGGGAAGCAAAGAAGTACAAAAGAAAAACTGGAAAACTCCAAAAGCAATTGAGAAAGAGGCCAAAAACAATATGATCAATTTTTTAGTAAATCATATGCTTCCCAATGAATTTCATACTATATAATACTAAAGATTAGTGTTTAACATCTAAGCAAATAAAGGATTACAATGCCTTTTTCATTTTTAGAAGAAGACAGGTACTTCTATGCAACTGTTATACAGTCAGAACTTTGAAAGCCTCACAACCAAAACAGTTTGAAAGGCGCAGCTCCCAGATTAGGTATGTCATTCAAAACAACGTGCTATATAAACCCTACCGTTAATTCACTCCTCAAACCACCAATTCAAATTTCACTTAAAAGTAATAATGTCTAGATGTTAAACTGCACTCCCTATTATTAGATCCAGTTCACTTCACAACAGAGCCTGATTTTAAAAACAGGCATTAAACAACTTGTCATCTACTAGAGACCAAACAGCTGTTTAAGTTCTATTTCACTGCCATAGCCATATCATTTTTAGCTGCTTTAAAATTTTGTTTTAAAACAAATTGCTAGTTTTCCCCAAGTCCTGAATATCTGAAGATTATAAGGTAACAAAAATGGACATCAAAGTGTTCTTATTCCAAAAATTTTGCAAACCATTTTTTCCATTAAGGATATCTGCAGTAATGTCAAATGTGACGAATCCCAGATCACTTCTTTCTCTAGGTCCAGTGAAATCTTCTACATTTTTTCTAGGAGAAAACAAAACATAACACAAGATTATCCTTTCACATTATTTGTCTCTCACACACTACATAAGTTACGGTTCTTATTCGGTATTTCCCTTGTCCATTTTCTGTACTTTGTTTTAAATACTTCTGGCTAAAATGTAATCAACATTACAAACTACTTTCTAGAAATTATGGTGCCCCAGTTTTAAATGTCAGGACTTGCCACCACGGTGTCCAAGACATACAAGTAGCCTGTTGACTTTTTCCTATTAACAGAAGTCTGTACCTAAGCTGGACTACATTTCATTTCAGTAAAATGAGACACCACCACCATAGTAGTCTGGTGGCAAACATTTTCAATATTATTTCTCAACTGTCCTTGAAAAAACAAAGCCCCTTGTGCTCTGACCATTCTAATCAAAAGAGTTTATGTGCATGGCTTACACAAGTTTCAAGATTTATTCCTGTAATGTATTTAAATAAAAGCATGAAGAAAATAGTTATTTTTCTCTATATTCTGGAAAATTGTATCATTTTGGAAGGCTTTATTATAAACCTAAATTTGGAACAGTACCTCATGTTCCCACACTAAACCACAATAGAAAGAGCAACTGGAAAATAACAGACACACAGCAGATATTTCCATGTGTATTCATAAAGCTTATCAACTTACCACACTTACCATTTACAAAGAGAAATACCATAAGCAATTAGCTTGGCAATCAACTATGAACCTCAACTCCTCCTTTATTTGCAGTTATCTCTTCTTTCAAGTCCTGCTATTAGACATCCACTGGTGCTACTTACTTTGGGGTGGTTCCAAAGCTCCACAGAATCTTCACCAAATCACAGAATGGCCTGGGTTGGAAGGAACCTCAAAGATCACCAAGTTCCAACCTCCCTGACATGGATAGGGAGACCTTTCACTAGACCAAGTTGTGCAGAGTTCCATCCAACCAGGCACTGAACACTTCCAAAAGTGGGCTGTTTCAGCTCTCTAATCTGGGCCAAAACCAACCAAACAAAACAACATGAGCTGAGTTAAAGCAGCTCAGTAAAGTGTCCTATGAGCCAGACTCCCCTGTGGAGCTGGGGTAAAGAACCATGTGGCAAAATCGGGAGCAAAGACCGCCACTCATTGGTGGCTGCAACAGCTGCTCAAGTGCTTGTGAAACTACTGCCCTCCACATCACACATACTTTATGGAAATTTCCTGTACGAAGTCTCCTTTCAGAGAAAAAAACACCACCCCCAACCAACACTGAAACTGGGGAAAAAAAATGGTCCCCCAGCAGAAGTTTGCGTCAGTACATTTAATGTGCAGGCAACACGTTTTGATGTGGTATTGTGTCGGACACTTGGCGCACTGGACAGAGAAGAAGCCATCCCAACCATTTTCTGTCATAGGACAGAAAGTACGCTAGATTATCAACGGAGAAACCCAAGCGAACAACTAATGGAAAGAAACAGGTACTACGATGGGACAGACGTTCACAGGATGCACTCCGCGTTCCTCCAGGTCCCTGCCTCTGCACCCCGGCGGGCGGCAGCCGGCTCCCCGCGCCGTGCGCGTTCCCGGGGCGGCGGTGGCTGCGGGGCGGCCGGGCCTCTCCCGGCGC
>WBMY01005588.1:68303-101466 GCA_013397315.1 Donacobius atricapilla | reverse complement strand
TCCCCCCAGCAGTTGGGCGGGGCCGGCGCGACATGGCGGCCGTGCTATGGCGGCCGTGCTGCGGGCGGGCTCGCTGCCTGCCGGCCGCCGCCTGTGCTCGCCCAGCGCTCCTTCTTGCAGGGGAGCTGGGATTTCTCACTCTGCTGGGTTTTTGCATTCGTATAGTAAAACCTGAATAAGTTTTAGGCGAAGGCTTGTGTTTTCAACTGATGTCGGTATCTTACTTTCACTGATTTGCCCTTCCCTTCCTTGTTTCCTCTAGGATGTTCCTATTCATTTCCATTTTGTTACGCACATGCTCAGTATGTCAGTCTCCCTGCCTAAAAATTTCCTTTAGTAGCTGGGCTTGTTCCAGCTACTTTTACAAAGAAAAATCCTTTTCTTTGCCAGATGGCGTGGTGATCTCGCGCCGTTGGCAGGGTGAAGCAGCCTTGCTCCTTACCCCACCATTTCGGTTGAAATTTCAATTCAAATTGGTACCAGCAAAGATCAGTTTATGTAGTGAGGTGATTCCTAACTCCACCCGGGTCCCCCGTTTGGTGCCCATTCCTGCTTCCCGGACCTGCAAAATTGTCAGTGTGAGAACCAAGGGGAATGCGAGCTTTTACGATGCTTTGGGGTCGGGTTTTTTTTTTTTTTTTGGTGTTCCCAACCGCTGCATTCGTCTGTATGAACTAAAGCGGGCCCGATTGGCGGGGTTTTCTCGGGGCTGCCAACAGGTGTCAGCAGCGATTCAGTTTTGTTTAGTGTCCCCCTCCCAGCTCTGAAGCTCCCGGGCTGCAAACAGTGGGGAGTAGGAACGGGAGCTCAGATGCGGGAGTCTAAAATGGGTGGAAGGCCTCATGGTGACTGGAGGGATGGCGAGAAGAAGGTGGGGACTGTCAGGCCATTCTGGAATACCTGTGTTCTGTAATGACGGGGCTGTTTCTTCTCCACCCTGTAGCCGAGGGCCAGGTCTATGAATCAGGGAAGAAAAATCTTTGCAGGTAGAGATAGAAAATGGAAAAAGATCATATGGAGGCTTTTTTGTTCCCCCCCTGACTGAGTACCTCTGGCACGTCTGTTTAGCCTGTAGGATGTGAAGGTACCTATAGAGACATTCCTTTGGTGTTCCACCATGCAGATGGTTTTTGTGTGCCTGTGTATTTGCCACATTGAAATCAGTCTCAGGCCCAAAGAGGGTAGGCTCTTTTCTGGTTTGCATTTCGTAATTCTTGACCTTTCTGATACTTCGTAAGAGTTTCAGCAGCACAGAGAGTTAATTGTGTAAAGATTTTTGTTGGCTTGTTATTATTTTATGCTATTCAAAATATTAATTATTGCAATGATTTATGGTCTGGAACTTGTTGTTACTGAAAGCTTGGAATACTCTGACTGAGAAGTGGGTACTTTTCTCAAAAGTATTTGAAGAATTAGAAGCATTAAGGAAGCTTTTACTGTAAGCTGGGGAACCTAATCATTTCAGAAGTTATTTCAGTTCTGCTGCTTTCAAAAGGATAGTTCAGATGTGAACACCATTTTTTTTCTCATATCTGAAAAAAAAAAAAAAGCCTTAATCGCCTTTGTTCTTGCTTTTAGTTCATGTAGTTGGTATTTAAAGTTTTTCATACTAAACAATGTTTAATAAAAATGGGCAGAATTCTTACAGGAATAAATTAGTGAAATTTCCAAAGCAGTAGTTAGGTACCTGCAAAGGGCCAAAATCAAATGGCTTAGCCAAATGTATGTGTTTTTAATGCAATGAATAAATATGGCTATTGTTTGTGGAGGTTTGGATTTATTTTAGTAAAAACCTTAAATAAATGTCACTTAAATGCACAGTATACAGGGAAAGACAGATGGTGTAATTTATTTAGGGACTGATCTATTACTCTTACAGAATAAAGAAACCTATAGCTCTTTAATGCCTGAAATCTTGCAAAACCAAAATAGAAAAAAATTTGAAACAAGGCAGTTGTGGAAGAAGATGGGGAGATAATTATTCACAATAGCTGTTTGCTCATAAGTTCTAGAATGTTCTTTGAAAGATACAAAATCTGATACTTTGTGAAGCATGGTGACATATTAATAATGTCAAAAGTTGCTGTCACCTAAATTAGTTGTGTTACTGGGAGCAACTACTATGTTACTGTGAGCAAATAGTATAATTATGGAAACTGATTCCAAGGATCTTGGGAAGCAGAAAAGTTTGAGAGACCATTTCCAAGATGCAATGGAATGATATTTATTACACCCAAACAGCGTCCTTAAGTCCACACCAGCAGAGCACAAGGCATGTCAGTGTTCAAGCTGGCTATTACTTCAAGAAATGTCATATTTTTCATTACAAACTCATTGAAAAAAAATGCAGAGATAGGATTGGCAGCAGCTCTGAAATGTAGAATTTGCCATCCTTCTCCAATCCTTACCCTAAAATTATCTGACTTTGAAATTGAGTTTTTGTGCACTCTTTGATCTATTAAACATGTGTTCTTTTTTTATAGTGCTGGCACTTCAACAGGATTGATTCTTGTCAGCAGCTGATGATTAGTAGTCTTTTGAGAGAGAGTGGCTTACTTACTTTGGTTGACATGTTTCTACTCTAGTGTTCAAGTTACGGAGTGATTCCTTTCATCGTCTGTAAACAAAATAGCAAGTGTTGACACTGACAATCAACAGAGATTGCTAAGAGTTCTTTGTTTTCCCACTGAAGTCAAATTGGTTCTAACACAGCACACATAGATGGAAGCTTTGGGGTGGCTGGCAGTTTGGGGTGTGCGGTTTGTGACTTTCAAGAGAAAGGGAGCTGCTACGTTCAGCCCAGCACCTCTGGCCTTCTTGGGGCTTAAGTTTCTCACTAATTTTACAGGTGAAAGTTTAGGGCACCATGGCATCTAGATAGATGACAACCCTTTTTTTTTTTTTTTTATTATCTAAGGACATGTATGTACTTCCTGATTTTTTTTATCATAAGTGTCTAAATACTTTCTTGAATTTGTCCTTTATTAATTGTCGAAGTGTTAATTCTTTAAGAAATAGTAGCAACACACAGCCTCTTAGGCAGCTCTGGGTAGGAAGATGAAGATTAAAATAAATGTGGCCACAATCAGCTGTCTCTTGCAACAGCCCCCTTTCAGTTAACACCTCTTCTGGATGGCTTATTTTCACAGCTGGTGTGGAAAGGCTGTGACTAAGAGAAGAGGCTTTTTGGACTGCATTTGATTCTAATGTTCTTCTCACCTCCTTTTTTTTTTTTTTAGCTTTGGATCTACCCAGTATGCAGAATAAGAAGATAAGCAAGAAGAAATTTTCATTTGCCTTTGTAGTATTATTGTGAGTCCTTCAGCAAGAAAATCTCAGGGAATTTTTAATTTCTGATTTCAGAATGAAGTTGATATTTAATAACGTTGTCTCATTTAGTGGCATAATACATGGCAAAATTAAAGCTGCATCACTGAGAGAACCGAATATTCCTGGCTCCAAAGTCAATGTATTTTAAAGCCTAACACGGTGTAATTTTTTGGCTCCTGTGAGGTTTGCCTGTTCCATGGCCTATGAAGCCAGGTTAGGTAAATTCATTCAAACATTACTGATTTAGCTTAACCTTTCTCAGTTCATTGTGTTTTGCATTCTGGGCAAGAAACCCGAGTGCTACTGATCCACCTCACCCGGGTTTTAACCTCATTCACTCAGCCAGTTGCAAGTCTTCATCACAATGCATTTTTATGTCTCTTGTAAAAGCACCAAGCAGAGACTTGTCATGCCTCAGCTTGAAGAAAAAGATCTTTTACTAGCTCTGTCATGGTAATATCATTTAGCTGATACCAATTTTAGTGGGTGGAAAAAGCCTTTCTGTTATGAACACTAGCCATGGGAGTCAGCATATAATGACATAAGCTTGCAGAATAAACTTTTACCTCTCATCCCTACTATTGACTGTGTTCCTTTTATTAAAAACATTCTTAGGGACCAAAATATGCTTTACACAGAAAGAAGAAAAATTAAACCGCATAACTCCTTTTACTTAGTCAAGAAGTAAACCTGACAGTTTGAAGAAAGAGGGACTAAAAGTAAATGGATGAGTTCACAGTTTTTAGAAACAAAAAATATTTTTTCAAGAAAAAAGTTAAACAGTTAAAGAAAAATTTGATGACAGTCTATAACGTAGAATAAAATTAACAATTTTGAAAGGAATTCAAATTGATGACAAAGGATTCACAGCTGTTTTTATTTAGAGGCATTTATTTAATAAGAACCTGTGACATTCTTGCTGTTCATTAAGGAAAAGATTAACTATAAAAACTGCAAAAATACCAGGTTTACTTCCGTGAATTTAGATGAATTAGGTGGTTGCATTGCCTACTAGAGAGATAGCAAAGTTAGTTTGTCAAGCAAGTTGAAATACCAAAAGCATAGCTCCTGTGGTACCACAGTCCTAAGGAAGAGGTTGAGTTTGTTGCCAGAGAATCTCTGTTCTGTAGACATGGCTGGCAATGAAAGTCGTCGCTTGGACCCAAGAACGGAACTGTACAAAGGGAAAGAGGTGCAAAATGAGGAGATTCTTCCCAAGATCCACCGATACACCTATATCAGTACATAAGGCCATCAAAAATTATGCCTAAGTATCATTATGAAAAGACAGCAAATATGTGCATTTGTACATTATTTCCCCCTCATAATTTGCTACGACTTTTTCCAGAGGGTCATTTGCCCCATTGCAGAATGGATCATAGGAGGTGGGTGTGAGTGGATTTTTCATTGTGAAGTCTAACAGGTTAGTTTTAATTTACCAACTGTTTAAATTGTCAGATTTTGTGCTGGGGAGTGTACCAATACACATTCCTTCTTGATTTCCAGGAAGGTGGAGAGAGAGGGGCAGGAACCTTTAGCTGAGGAATGGAATGGGCAGCTGGAGGTGGTAACTTTTTAAACTTCTGGGGGGCAAGATTTGCTAGAGTTTGTCTGTCAGCAGGCTGTGTGTGCCTGCTGTCTGACACGTTTCTGTGTTTAGTAATGTCTCTAAGTACAGGCATGACTTATTTTGGAATCTTCTGTAATACTCTTAATAGTTGAGTTATGTTAGGTATCCAAAGAGGACCGCAACAAATACTGTAAATAAACTTACTAGGTTTCTAGCAGAACTCAGACTGAATTTACTTGTAAGCTTGTTGGTCATACCTGCATCCCTTCTGGGTAGAACTTTGCTGTCAGTGATCAGATGGACTGGTTAAGCAGATCAAGCATGTTCATGTGATAATGTGACAGCAGAATTGGTTGATAGCAGACTTGTAGCTGAAGGGGCATCTATCCCCATTATGAGAAGCAGCTATCCAGTGATGCATAACAAAGGGATACAGATTTAACATTACTATGTTATTTTTTCAAGAACTGAGGTAGTTAGAAACTAGAATTTTATAATCACTTAAGTATCTGAGTTACTTTTTATGCTTTTAAATACATGTTATATGGAGAATGTCTGTTATGTGCAGAGATACTGATTGATATTTAATCCCTGACCAGTAATTCCATTCTTGGGAAATCCAGACATACAAGTCCGTTTACTAGAATTATTTTCTAAGATAGGAGTAGTATTTCAACTACTAGGAAAGGCAAAGCACCTCAGTTAAATAATTTTGAACTCAGTAAGAGTTGGCAGAAGAAAAAGGAATCTTTTCATGATGTTAGAAATGGAAGGTTGCATTATTCATGTACTCAACTTGATTTGTATAGAGCCTGTGTCAGACCAATGATTTTAATACACTGGAGGAAAAGGTACCACCATACCACCCAAAGGCATAAATTTGAACTTTAGAGAGTAGTTCGAGAACTGATGGAAATAATGTGCTACACCAAAGAACAGAGAGAAAGTATATATGTAACAAAACTTTTTATTATTTTTTGTGCATTAAAGCTCTTTAAAAGGAGCTGTTGTGTTTCATTATTAAAGACAAATGTTGTCTAAATATGTAACTGTTTAATAGAATGGGTGTCAAAAGCCAGAGCTTAACTGTGAGGAGAAGTGTTTTAAGACGCACTCGTTTTTCCCTGTCATGCCACTGAAGATGTCATTGCATTGCATTTTGAAACAGACTTTTGGCTAGTCTTTGGTTAGGTTATTAGGCTATTAGCAGGAATTATGAGAGCTGCAGAAATCTGAATGAAACATCATTTTGGTTATGAGTTGTAACTTCATGCTGTATGGTTTGTGTAGGTCCTGGAGAGACATGGTGTTCAGGGAGAAAAGCTGTAAAAAGGAGATACGAGCCTTTCCTTCGTTTGGTTTACAGTGTTGTGTCTGTTGCAACTGGCAACAGAACTCTCAGGTTCTTGTGTTGATAGGCTTTGTCATGATGCTCAAGTAATTCTGTAGAATTCTTAAGGATAGCAATAGGGTGCAGTGAAAAAGCAGTTCAGATGTAAACCAAGTTTTATCTTTTCTGGATGAAAAAGTTTGTGTTCTCTCATTTTTTGTCTTTTCATTCCCCCAAAACAGTAGCACAGAGTCTGTACTTCAGCCATCCCTTTCTTCTCTTCATATTTTACGAAGAGTAGTATTTGAGTTGTACTAATGGGCTTGAGTTCCCGTTTAGAAAAGGACATAGCAGCTGCTTGATGTTTTCTGACACAGTTCATCACACACACACAAACAGATGCTCACACTTTGATCAGAAGGCATGAACTAAAAACCTACCTTTATTTGAAAGTCTGACTCCATATATAGTATATCTACAAAGGCCAGGGATTGGGGGAGAAGGTTGACACCTCTCCCCATCCCATTGGTCAAGACAACTGTCCATCAGCTGTCCATATCTCTAAGAACAAGAATGAAAACTTTCCTTGAGGTTATGATAACATTGGCTGTGTTTACAGACCAGAGCGTAAGAAAGAACCCAAAACATGAAACTGTGAAACAGAAGAGAAGGCTAAAAAAATCAGGGCGACAGTTTTCCAGTCACTCCATCTTCTTAATTTCTTGTAGCTCTCAAGTAAATATGCCTTTTTTGGGTTTATTTTCTATGCCTAAGCATAAATGCATAATATCCTTAACTTTAGAATGATATTAATGGAAAGAACATTTAATACTTTTTGAAGATTGTTTTATGGTATGTATGCCTTTTGTTGTATTCAATCCCATGTTAAAGTAACATTTTGCATAATGAGGAAATAAATTTTAAAATAGTTCCCCTCAGTCTAGATTTCTTCCGTTCAAATGCTTTGAATATAAAGTAGTGGAGAAAATTGCTGAACATAGTTCATGGAGGAAATGACATAACATTCAGTAGCTTTAGATTAGTAGGTAAAATTTTGAGGATTAGCATCTCATACACTCATTAAAATACAAGTCAACTGGTCACTAAGCAGGTGATTTTTCATGCTGAGTTAGACATTTCCTTCTCAGTAGTTCATGTTTCTTTTCTTTTGAGTCCTTCATGAATCATGGTGTGCTTACATAAGAAACTCAGAACTAAAACTTGGTTTCTTACTGATTTTATTTTAAACTCTTCGTTGCAAGGTCATTGCTTTACAGATTTCTCCTGGTTGGTCACCTATAATGTATAAAATAATAAATTTCTCAAAGCGCCTAAGAGTTCCTCTGCCCGGTATCTTAAAATCTTCTATTATATGTGTTATTAGACAAATTTTTCAGAACCAGGATGATTATCAACTTCTTGTGTATATTTAGACGTCTCTTATATGTGGATAAAAACATGCAGGTGAAGTGTCATGCAAATAATACCTTGTACTGTATTTCATCTTTAACTTGTTTTTCAAATAAACCTCTTCACTTTCAGACATTTATATGCATCTCCAAAATACAGAAGAAAACTGTTAAGACTAACTGTAATGGAATTTGTGCTGTGAATATAATTACTTTTTTACACCTTTGTAAAAACATTATCATTTTGTATATTACTTTAAAAAATATAAATAGAAGGAAATGTGTTTTCCAAAAGTAACAACACAGCATGTGCTACAAAGAAATCATATTTCTAAGGGTTTTACAGTCTTTAGTGTTAAAAAAAATGCCTTCAAAGACAAAATGTTCTATCAGTTTTGTTAATTTTCTTTTGTATCTTGCCTCACTGAAAATTAAACACACCGGTCTTCTAAAGCATGGATGAAAATTTGCCAGAATAAAATATTTTATGAATGTGGTTATGTAATTAATCGTAGATGATAGAGCATAGGTTTTTTGTTTGTTTGTTTGTTTGGTTGTTTTTTTTTAATTGGGGGGGGGAGGGGGGGAGTCCTAAAAATTACTTTGTTAGGTTGTGGGTAAATTTTATACTAGATTTTGGACAGTTTGAATTGGTACAAACAGGTGCCACTGCTAAATACTTTCTTTCTGCAGTTGGCTGCTACACAGTAAAGGATTAAAGGCCATGCTACTTTGTCTGAGCTCTGGAGTTTGAAATGAGCCACTTTATAGTCATTATAAACAGCAGTACTGCTATCTTGATTACACAGATTGTGTTCTTTATTAATGATAGCTGACCAAGCTCCATTAAAAGGGAACTCAAAGATCATAAATTCCAGCATTTGAGATTTCCTAAGTGGTCATAAAATTAAAATATTTAGTTGCCAGATTTGGGGAAGCAGATCAGAGGAATCATTACACTGTTCTTATTTTATTTGCGGGGAATGTGCTAGTATGTCAAGGTACGGGTATCCTTGTCTGTCACAGTATTACTATCTTCTTAAACAAAATAAAAATGCAAATACTGTTAATCTCCAATGTAGCTTATTGCCATTATCTTGTGGGCTATGATAAAACCCTTAATGCTAAAATAATTTTACAGCCTATCTCTTCTATTGACATTAAGCAAAGGAACAGTAAAGAATTCATTTTATTTAGGTTTGTAATCTGAATTTTGCATTAAAATAAAAATTATTAAATACCTAATTAGTTATTCTTTTCACCAGGATATCTGAGTGGTTTTTTAACAGCGAAGAAGTTATCTTCAGAATACTCTCCATTTTACTAGGGCGGAAATGAGGCCAAGAAATTTCATTTCCAAAAGTTAAAACTACAATGGAAATGCAAATATCCAGATTAAGCCACTGCTCTTTTCCAGTGTTTTGATATCTTTGTAATACTGTACATTTGTTACATATGGTGCATTTCCATTTGGAAGCTATTATCCTGTAGTACTGGAAGATCTAACTCCAGTTACTTCACATTGCCATGAAGTAGAAAATGTGGGACACTTACATCCCATTTTTTTCCACTTCTTCATGGCATCGCATTGACCGTCAGAGCCTTTATTTATTTACCTATGCTTCCATTTTCTGGTTTCCATTACAACAGCTGTAGCTTTCTGTTTCTGGTTTTCCCAGTCTACACGGGCTTCCTCTTAGCTATTCTGTGTTCAGATCTCAGCATTCACGTTGCTGCCTCTCCCAAAATGCCGTGTAGGCGTTAACTTCTAAGCAGTTGCTCAGTTTTCATGACTGGGTGCCTCAGAGCATGGCTTTGCCAACAAGCTGTATTGGTAATTTCTGTAGCAGTTTAGAATCCTTAGGTTAGGATAGACTTGGTTCTGGGCAGTTGGGAGAGTTTCCAGCTAAGCTGGCACGTAAGAGTTAGAGATCTCTAAAAAAAGAGGAAATATTATGAGAATAATTTTGCCAGCTTCTGATGAGAATGTGTGAACTGGAATTCTCAAAACTCATTATTTCATGTAGTTTTTCATCCTTATGTAGTTTATTACTGATGAGGGAAATTTTTTAAAGGACACAAAGTGAGTTTTGATACCAGAATAACCTTCCTGTTCAATTTTCATGTTGCTCCTAAAAGTGGTTTTATGAATCCATGGGGTTATTTGAAACATGGCTTACAAAATACTAAATGCATACGTAGCCTTATGATTGTAGTTTAAAATTTACTTTCTTTGAACCTTAACAGAAGAATACTTGAAGAAAACCATCTAACAATTGAGAAATTTATTTTGTGATTTATCTACTGCAGTTATAAGAAGCAGGAAACAATAATGTAAGGGAAAAATGAATTCTGAGCATTGCTAACTCCTGCTGTTATTTATGGTAATTGCTGTTTGGAGTTTTGCCTCTACGAAGAAAGATTATTTTGTTCATTAACAAAATGTGGGAGAAGTCCGGATGAAAAAGAAGATACTGCATTGCACAATTTGAAAAAAATGGAGAAAGGGTCAGGTAAAACACTGCATGGAAGAAAAAGCTTTCCATAACATAACTGTGTTTTTTCCTTGTTCTGCATGATAAATTTGTAAAAGAGATCCACCAGATGGCTGGGGAATTCTGTGGACTGGTCAAGTTAAGCTTAATAATACTAGTACAAATATGAAAGAAGTAAGAAATTCCAATATTGGGTGTGTTACTTAGGAAAATACCATTTCTATTAATGACTGAAACAGAAATTGGCAGTGGTAGCTCAGAACATAATGCCTTTTATACTTGTGGAAAACATGACACCTCAATTCAGTGTCAGATAACAATGTGCCAAATATAAAAAGGGATTTTCATCTGGCATTTTAAGTACTCATTCCCACTTCTAATAAGGGTATGAGGAAAGCAGTTCCTATTCTGGCTGGATGAGAAAATGTCTATAAATGAAATTTAGTAAAAAATTGCATATTTTTTTTTACCAGCTAATATAGTTTACAGCATAAACTCCTTTTTAATTGCCTTTTCTAGTTATGGTTGACTTTTAAGTGGATTAATTTTTTTTAAAGAAAAATACCTAATGCCTGTTTCTCCTAAGATAAGCAGAATTCACTTCCTGTCTGTTAAAGATCTTGATATTTATTTCCAAGAACATTTCCATTTATCATTGTAATTTCTTCATTTATATAGGTTTGTTTGAATTTAGTTTCCAAAAAACATAGCTTCTTACTCTAATAAATTACTGTGAGAGTCAGATGATAAGAGGTATCTTATTGTTTCCACCTTCCTTTCAAAAATATGGTTTTGTTGCTTAATATCTGCTATTCTGTTCACTGAAGTCAGAGTGATCTGTGGATGCAGTGACATTTGGATCATATCCTTTTGTCCTGATGGACAGCTGCCAATAGTCTAAAATGTTTTTTTTTCTAATCACCAAACAAGAGAATCCAGGGTGGAATAGAAAGATTTAGGATTACTTTGGGTACAGTATTTTAAGTTATAACTCAAGACACTGCTTTTTAATCTAAAAGGAAGTATAAAAGTTTAGAGCAGGACCCTTTCTTGTGCTGCCATGATTCTTTACTTTAGGATTATAGTTCACCTAGAAATCTGGTTCTGTCATGCAGTTCCTCAGTTTGTATCATGTTCCAACTCAGCAATTTACTGAGCAATTACTTACACTAATGGAACAACTTGTGAGTGACTGCTGATGACTGTGAGTAATAGCTTTATGGTCTAAAAGCAAATTAATTACTAAAAAATTGGAGGAATTTAGATTCCCCTCTCTAAAATTGGCCAACAAATAAAGCCTGTCACATCATAGGTTTAAAATAATATGATGCAGCACAATGAAATAAATATCATAACTATTAGAAATCTTCTATGTTGTATATTTACCACTGCATTTTAATTAATTTAATTTTAGGTACTCCAGGTCTTTTGCATAAAAATATTTAGATTTTTGATTTGTATCACCTGCTCTGAATACTGTTCTTTGTATAGTGCTAAAGTCTTTGTATACTAGATACTTTCATTCAGCTTGAGCAGAATAATGAGAGACTATCAAAGCTCATATATATTAAATCTCTGTTTATTTATCAATGTATACTTCAATTATTTACTGATATGATTCTAGTTTTTTAAGGAAAGAATAGTAGTCTGACATGAAATATCAGAGAAGAGCAATTGTTCTTAAGCAGCAGGAGAACACATTTTTACAAAAACTGATTATCTGAGTTATGTGGATAGTACATGAGTTTCAGGGCTCTATAATAATACTTTTGAAAATGTATTTTAAACATGTAAATAAATGAATTAGAAATGCACAATGGAATGCAACAGACCTTTTATGTGGAACAAGTACAATCCAGGATCTTGGAACCTGCTGTCCCACATGAGTATCTCTGGCTGGCAAGAGCGGTAGTGAACTCAGTACTATGTACAGTATAAATAATCGTCATATTTTGAGCAGCAGGCATCATGACCAGCTGATATTTTCTTTCCTCGGGACCAGTTGTTCCCAAGAGTGCATGGCTGGAGCCATATGATCTTATCAACACATTTGAGAGCCTGACCCAAACACTGACAGAGGTTTTGCTGCAGCAATGACTGTCATAGAGGAAAGTCGCCCTTTTGCGCAGCAGTTATCCAATGTCTACTTTACTATACTTTCACTTTTTTGTTTTAAACTTTTTGTGAAGATCAGCCTTGCTATACTTAGTCATTTCTACATTGTAAAAGGAAACCGTAAGGAAGCAGCAAGGATAGCTGCTGAATTTTATGGAGTTCCTCAAGGACAAGGTATATTTGTGCATATTGTGTTATCACTACTGTTTGGGCATTTTGTTGTTCAGGTAATTACGTATCTGCTAACCTCATTCGCATTCAGTTTTTCAAATGATATGTGTGAGGGTTTTTTTTTCTGTAGTTGTTGCTGTGTTTTGTATAACAAAAATTATCTGTAGGAGTGCTGTTAGATTATGTGAGCTTTTCAATTTTCTTTTAATTTCTTTTTTCTAGATCAATATTAAGTTCAGAATAAAACTGAAATACCACAGCCAGTTTCTATTAGGAGGGAGGCCAATATTTAAGATGGCTGCATATAAATAAGATTGCTGAGAATCTGAGACTATTTTCCCAAATGCTTCTAATGTTTCCCAGCTTACCATGCGTAGTTGAAATTTTCCATGTTTGGCATATGATTATTTTGCACCACTTTAGTGAAACTAGTCCAAATATTTCTGAAAATGGTGTCTTGATTAAGGTAAAATTTTCTTATAGTAATTTTTTTGAGAAGATGTAGTCCTCATGTACTTTGAATAAGCTGTCTCTTGGCACGTATCAGGAACCTAAGTAACACTTGGTTAGAGCCAGCTTTTGGGCATGTGTGTGGAAACCCTTCAGATTTTAGTGGGTTGAAAGCTCTTGTGAAAATTCCCTTTTCTGTTCATACAAGCAAAACTTTATCAGAACTGTTGCCCCAATCTCACCTGTAGTGAGGCACCATTTTCATTCAATTCTTCTTTTGCATTACAGAACACTCTTTCTTTCTAAATTGTGGCATGCTGGTACGTGACTGAAACCTGATTTTGCTCAGCTTGCAATCCCTGCTACCTCACTTGTCTTTATTGTTGGTCCTTGTATTCTGGGATGGCATCAAGCTGAGTTAGGCAGTGGAACAGGAAGACTTGTCTTGCCTCTTACTGCCTTTGATACTCATCCCTAGGTACCACAAATGTGAAGGCATAGCCCAAGTTAAACATAATGGGAGAAACTATAGAAATGAGCCAGAAGCAGTTTCAAACTCAAAAGATTTTTTTCAGTCTTCAGTGTTGGGACTAAAGCTAGACATTTTGTGTGAGAGTGTTAAAATTTGCAATCCAGAAAGAAAGGCTTAAATCCTAAAGCAGGAATTAGCTTACTTTGTGGAAGATTAACCTGAGATGGATTTATATCGTTTTTTCTGCATGAGCTCTGAAGCCCAGGGTTTTTACATCTGAGCTGTTAATGACATCATTTGAACTACTATGCATGTGTGTGTTTGTGTGTGAGTGTATGTGCAGACATATATGTGTGGGAGGGTGTGGGTATGTATGTATATATTCACTACAGTAGAGTAAAATAGTGTCTGTGGTGTTACCTGTTGCTGGACCCAGGAATCTGTAATTCAGTCACTTGTCAAAAGTCTCATCTATTATACCTAAAGTAATGTATTTTTAAGCATTCTAGTATCAAAAGATGAAAATCTATCCCTCTTGCAGGTTACTGTTTTGGTCAGATAGCAGAGGATTTTTATTGACTTAAAGGATCAAATATATGGTGGATTTTCTAGTTTTCTGCTTGTTTTATTAAATGAAAACAGTTAATACAACTATTTTGTGAGTAAATCGTAATTTTTACAGTTCAACATCAGTGTGCCTTCATTTTTCACTGTCCAGCTTGGAGTGATTGGTTCTGGATTTGTAACAGTTGTAAGCACATGTTCAGCCAGTGTTACATAATCTGCTATTCATCCATTTGTTGTAGCTAACAGCAGCAATTCTTGCTCTTTGGGATGCAAATAATTTTCCTCAAAATTATTATTTTATCCTATCTTTTCTATACTTTAGTTCTATGTCTGTGGAATGAGGCATGCTAGTGTCTGAACTCACGTGTTGTGGGATTTGATTTGTTGGTGTTGGTGAAACGCAGGGATGCCTCAGTAGACAAAATAGCCTCTTAAAAGTGAGATCTGAAAGATGAACAATAAGTAACATGAAGCATGAAACAGCTTGAAAAAATAAATACTGAGTATCCTCCTAATTAGTGATCCATTCTGTTTTTTCTCAAGTAGCAGAAAAACCTTGGCAGAAAAAAACAGCACGAACAGATAATTAGCCCAGCATCTATCATTAGCTAATTGAAGTTTATAGTGTTTCAATAAGTAATTCAAATTAGAGAAAATGTTTCTTTTGATTTTCTAGCTTTAACCTGATTACATACTCTCAAAATTATGTTAGCACTGGTACTTTAGGTTTGCTTTTAATAACAAAAAATTACTTATTGCTATTATAATGGCTTGGCTAGGACAGAGCACTATAATTTTGAAGAAAAAAGAACCTTTGGAAATAATGTGCTACTATTCACAGGCATTTTTTCATACTTTCCAAATTGACCCCTTGAGTTAAAATAAGTCTTTTATGAAGTCCGTGTAATTGGGGGTGTTTCAGGTACAGAGCAATAGTTTTTGGTGGAACTCCTTTTGTCAGACTGAAGGTATAGAGGTCAGTTCAGGAATTGAGGCCCAGGGATCATACATGTCAAGGCTGACTTGTTTTGTCACATTTTCTTCATTAAATATAAGGAGACAGCTTTGTCTGTGTCATCTGCTTTGTGTGGTCTTGTTGCTAAATGTTAGTAGTGAAATAGGTCATACTTTGTTCTTTAATATTTCAAGAATATTTTCAGTTCCAATAGTCAGTTTCAACACTCCATCTATCCTTTGGATCTCAAGTGTATATGAACGGCTCGATAATGTTGCAGAAAATAATTAGAAATTGTTATACTGTTTATGTGGCATTGAAATACAGGAACTAGATCAGTGTTCAGCATCAGCTAAGAGCAAAAAAAGTGCATGTAAAAGCTCTACTAATTATAAGGCACATTAATTTGTTTATGGAAATGATGTCTGAGTAAAACTTTTCTTCTTTATAGCGGAAAGGTACCTTCAGAGGTAAATTGAATGCTGTAGGATCAAGTATATACGAGTTACTTACCTGGCAAATGTTTGGCTAACCTGTTTTCAAAATGCTTAGTAATAGCGATTTCTGCAGCATCCTTATGCAACCAATTGCAGTTTTTACTGTTCTCATCACTAGACTGCTTCACACTTCCCCCAAGACTGACCTAAATCTTTATTTTCTGCAGACTAAATACATGAAATATGATTGTTTCTCTCTGTGTATAAGAAGTAAGGAATTGACGGACTATTATCATACATTTTCCTACTTCCGCTGTTTTTTTTCTTTTCTAGAATAAAGTAAAAAGGATTTAACTTTATCTATCCTCCTAAATCTTATTTTCTAGCACATGGAGTTACTGCAGTTGCTCTCCCTTGGACTTGTGTCAGTTCATATATAGTTTACAGACATCTTTACTGATGTCTAATTTCCCATGTTAAACAGAGTGCTCCAGCTGAGACTTTATGAGTGTAACCGGGGGAACTATTAGTTGTATGCAAGTGGAACACTTATGTCATATGCCGTCTATATGGCACCCTATGTAATACCTCCTGGAATGATGCTGCCCCCTCAGCAGTAAAGTATTTTGGATAGAGTCTGTAGCTTGTAAATCACATTTTAAAACAAAGTCACTGCATTGTGCATTTTCTTTTTTCTCTCAAAGTATAGAACTTTGTACTGGCCTTCAGCTAATTTCATGCTCTCTTGGTATCAGACAACTTCTCTGTTTTACTTGCCTGTTTTGAATTGTTTCCCTCTGAGCAGTTGTAGCATCTACAGTTTAGTAGCATCTACTGCTTGCATAAAAATAAATACATTATTCTATCATTCACAATGTTAAAAGCCTAAATAGCACCAAATGCAGGACAGAACTCTGCAGTCTTTTGCGTTTGCTTAAAGTGAATTGAAGGCCTGTGTCCTAATAAGCTATTAGAGTTGAATTCTTTTTTTTTTTCAGTGAAGTCAGTGGTATTAGTACTATTAAAAAATTAAATGAAATAGGGATCCATTCAATTATAAATGTGCCATTTGCTGGGTTATTTTTAACTTTGGCACTAATTTTGTAAACACTTACTCATATGCACTTGCCCCATTGATTTGAAAGCGACTGATTAGTTGTTTGGAGCCAAGTGCTTTGCAATCAGGGACTAGAGCTGTGTTGGAAGTAGGTTGTGGTGCCTGGTGTTTCTTTATTTATTGTGTTGAAGTGAACATTTATATATTCATTGCATTTGAAACCTTGCAAAAGTCAACATTTTATTAATTTCTTTCTTAATGGATAAAGTCGTAGCAAGTATATGTTTGTTCCATTTTAAAATTCTGTGCCCTACAAACCAATGCACAAGAATAAACTAATTAAAATTAACTTTGGGTATATTTAGCTCCTTGGCAAACTATGTGTAATGACAGTGATCTGCACAGTAACATTTCTTCTCTTGTGGTATTTCCAGATCTGTGAAGAGTTAATAACTCAGCCTTTTGTACAGCTGTTGCTGGATGAACACTGGAGGGTCAAAAGCAGCTTTTAGACTCTTCCTACTATACCAACCAACTGGCCATAGCATGAAAGTGCTCTGTCTATAGGAGCACTGGCTTGGAGCTTCAGATGAGTTTTATAGTTCAGTTTCTCTAAGATGAGGTAGTAGTGCCGTGGTATGAGATGATTTCAAAGTTTGTGTATCAAATCTAAAGAATTAATCAATTATCAGATGATTTGGGTCTGTAAGATATAAACTCTGCTGACAAATACTGGTAAGATCTTGGTTTGTATGAAAGAGCCTATCTTTTGTTACTACTTTCTACTTCATAGAAGGAGGCATAGTTCTCACGCATAAACTTTTTTATAAGGCAGAAGGTGTCTATTTTATCAAAGATAAACCCGATACTCAGTAATTGTCAAAATGTGTTTAGCTACAATCAGAAAGTGATAGAGAGGAACCTACTTATGAAAAAAGTAAATTTGCAGAGGTTAATGTAACATAAACAACAAACATCTAGGCATGCACATATACAGGTACCGAGTGTCTGATAGACAAGCTAAGTAGTTCTGAGAATGTAAAATGATTTGTCCTTAATATCCTATTTTATAATGATGTCATCTCTCTTCACAAAAATTTGTATAAAATTTCACTTTTTCCTTAAGTTTATAAGTTCAAGTTATTTGAAAGCAGAAATTGTGTTTATAGTATGCTACTTAAAATACATCTTGGTTTTGCAGAATAGGAGAGATGAATATGCCCTGGTTTCTTCTAAGCATAAAAAAGTCTATTCTTGAATGACCATAGCAAATTCTAAGCTACCCATCTTTGCTGTATCTGCCTTGGTCAGGCATGGTAGGAAAGCTCAGTGCACTAGTTAGGCTAAATTAAGCCATCGGCAGGATTGTGGTAGTTCAGTCTACTAGAGTCTCCATCTTCTTCCAGAGACTGGTAAATACAATGAAGTTTTCTGTTTCCTTTTTTTCTTGTACACTGAGAACTACTCGGGTAGTCCCAAGAAACCCGTCCTTAAAATACAGGTCATAAGTACGCAATAATGCTGTGTTTCACTATCAGAGATGTACTGTTTGGAAGGCTTGTAGTGAATGATCAGAGCAAAGTTTTCATATTTATTTTATCCTAACAAATTGCAATTGATAATGCCACTCAGCAACAGTTGTTAGGTAGGAAAGACAGGCATGAGGCATTCTCTCAACTTACATTCCACAGAGATCATAGTTCTATTAATAAAAGCCATACAAGACCTCTCTTAGCTTCCTGGATACAATAGAGATTCATTTAGCAATGATAGGAATATTGTATGGCATACCTATTCACCATACCACTTGGTGTAAGGCACCATATTTAGCATTTGTTTTTCATTTGCAGCATGTAAACTAGTGGTGTAAAAATGCTTAAGATAGTGTGAATATTCTTTTTTGAAAGTTTAGAAGGGGGGGCTTTTTTGATGGAGCTCATCACTCTCTCTTATAAGCCAAATAACTTTGCCTAATATGACAAACAACAGCCAAAGAAGTCATACTTCAAAATAAAGCCAATAAGGCACTTTCTTTGAAGGAAGAAAATGACACCACATATTAGACAAATACCATAATATTCTTTTTTGAAGAACATATTCTACCTTAAAGAGGTGCTCAGAGTTATGTGATGCAAATAAATTGGCATGGCCAGAGCCCTGATTTATTTGCAGCAACAAAAAGCAAGAACATCTGTTGGCAAACATGTTACTTTAAATTCACATTTTTCATTTTTTACATCCCTCATCTTAAAGAAAATTTCTGAGACCCCAAAAACTTCTAGTGAATGTGTATGCTGGAGCCTGTTTGCAAGCTTGCTTCCCTGAAAGAAACTGATGTAGCTTTCATATGGATTTGTTTGTGGGGCTTTTTACTCTTCTGCATGTGTCAGAACCTCCTTGAGGTCCACCAGCTGCATTTTTTTGGTTGGCTTCATTCAGGTGTACCTCCTTGAAATGTATTTTTTCTGAATATGGACCTTAACTTGTCATCAACCTAAGTCCCATTTGCTTCTTTGGAGTGTACACTCAAAACTCACATGGAAATGCCCTTCATCAATTAATTTCTGTATTTTTGTCTGTGAAATGAATAGCAATCTTATGAAATAATATAAGTACAAAGTGGACATTATGAACTCTGATGAAGCTTAAAACCTGGGGTTTTAAAGGTGCATAGCAATAGAACTGAAAGGCAATCCGGAAGCAATGTGTCAGCAAGGCTTTAAAGAGAACTGGTGTTAAAGAAAAAAGGCAGAAAGCTGCAGTATGGGCTTGGGGCAAGCTCAGTTGTACCATCTGCACTGGTCTTCTTGCATTGGTGGGGCATAAGGCAACAGGGGAAGACCAAAATAGTATAGCTCCCTGAAGATGATGTTCCTTCCTTCAGCCACTGGATTCTTATAGCCAGGGTTTTGCTATTCACATTCCTCTCTTGTAGGGGATGTTCTCAAACATTCACAATGCAGGCAAACAGCGAGTGAACTTCTGCCAGTTAGATGATGATGGCTTGGGGGGAAGTGCATAGCGTGCCTAAGTACTGAGCTCTGCTCATGACTGCTGCCATGCTGGCTGCTTGGCCATAAATCCTTTGTGGCATGCTGCATCTGTTGAACTAGTATCCACTCTGTATGGCTGTTCTTTCACTGTAGCTGACTGAAGGTTCTCTCTGGGGTGCCCTTTACCGCTCCTGTGCTGACTACTGGTTTCATGCCTGGGTCTGTCTTTCTGTCAATATCTGAAGCTCAGGCCTGCTTGGTAACTGATTTGCTTAGGTTCTGCTCCATGACTTCTATGATTTAGTTTAGTTTACATATTACCAGGTATTCTATGTTACTGATGCCTTGTCTGCATGAAGAGTCTGACAGGTACACATTGCAAACAAGCCAAGAAATGTAATAAATGTAATAATTGTTCCGTGTTTGACTTTTGGGAGGCCTGAGACAAAGCCTTTGTCATATCAGAAGTTTAAATCTTGTTTCAGCCTTCAGTTATGATTCCCAACATCCAAGAACACAAGGTGTAACAACTGTAGAAATCTCAGAAGAGGTAGGAAAATTACTAGCCAGCCAGCCATGCTGTTGCTAACATCATCATCATCATCAATCATCATCATCATCACCACCACCACCATCTTCTTCTCCTTCTTCTTCTTCTTCTTCTTCTTCTTCTTCGTCTTCTTCTTTTTCTTCTTCTTCTTCCTCTTCATCTTCCTCTTCTTCTTCTTCTTCTTCTTCTTCTTCTTCTTCTTCTTCTTCTTCTTCTTCTTTCTTCTTCTTCTTCCTCTTCTTCTCCTTCTTCTTCTACTACTTCTACTAATCTACTACTACTACTACTACTATTACTGATTTGCACTTCCAGCTAAGAGACAGTGATAAGATTGTATTAAGAGTATGTAATAGAGTTTTTTAGTGCTTATAATAGTATAAAGAAATGTCATTTTATGCCTAAGGAACTAGTGACCATTCAAGCATTATCTGCCCGTATTTGTCAAGAGGACTGGTTGGTGACCTGGATAATGCTTAAGCTTCTGGTTGCCTGCTAATGACTTATATCACCATCATACTTGCCATGAAGCAGGGCTTGATGCAAGAATCTATTTAACAAATAAAAAGTTGCTCCAGGCCTTTCCCTGCTCTGCTCCTAGAACTTTATCCCTGTACTTTTATGGTGCATTTATCATCCCTGGCATTGAGCTGGCGCTGCAGAATGTAACAGTAGCACCACTGTGGCCTTGTAGGATGCTGTTTTTGTCAGTAACCACAGTTCCTCAATCCTTCCTAAAATGTGCTTCATCTTGGCCTCTCCTACAGGGAGGAATGTTCAGGATTTCTCCTGGTTTGTTTTTGGCAATGTCAAATGACAGGCAACTCCTGGAGTACTGGCCCTGAGCCACAGGGAGCTTGTCTGTCATTTCAGCTCCGTGGTTACAGGGTGTGGATCACATGCGCAGGAAGAGTCAGTTTCTAGTCCTGTTCCAGAATTTAATGTGGCAGGTTCCATGCAGTCACTGTGACCCCATAAGAATCCTGGTCATGAAAACAGAGTAGCTTGAAAGTACAGAACAGTTTGGGAAGCAAGGTGGGTCATCAGTTTGCTGGTTTGAAATAGTTACACACAAATACTGATCTGTGACATTTCAAAATGGTGCCATTTTGTGCAATTTTTCCTAAGATAAATTATTGTTGTAGGAGTTTGGACTATATTGCATTGGACTGCCTCATGTGTTGAAAGTTCATGGGGGTTTTGGGTATTGTTGGTTTTATTAAAACATTTTTTTTGTGTGTTACCACAATTGCTTCTCTGTTGCCTTAAAAATAGTCTTGAAAATACAGTGAGTTCCCTGCTGAAAGGGAGGCACAAAAATTTACTGCTATTTTCATTCCCACCTGTTAAGAACTGCTTCCCCTTTAAACTCAGAGCTATGTGCTGACATGGAAATGTTGAAACTTTACTGACATTTCCTTTTACAAAGGTCTGGAATAAAAAGATTTTGAAAGTTTTCTTTAACACTTCTTCTGGGTTATAAATTTGGACAGAACTATTTGTTAATGAGATGTAACATAGTCCTTTATTTAAAGCTTTTATGCTAAATTAGGTCGGAATTCCAAACCCATCAGTAAAGTCCTCTGGTTTCCTTACTCTTAGACTATAACATCTGCCCCTTCCCCTGGCTGCTTTTTTGAAAGTAACTGCATTGCTTCCATGAGTAACTGTAATCTAAATGCTGTCCCTAATTGCTTGTTTGCCAAGTCAGGAAAAATAATGGTCAACTGTATTTTTTACATGCTTGGACACATTTTTAGACTTCTGTTAAAGGTTTTCTGGTAGATTTTGGAAGTGTTTGAATATCTTCTAGAGAGAAAAATCTGAAGAACAGAATCTCAGGACTAAGCCTTAGTAGTTTTGTAGTTTTGAATGTTAATAGTTTTATCACCAAATCAAATTGAAGTATACTGATTTTTATTTTATAGCTAGTATATTCCAGGTCATTGGACTCAATCTCACCATTGACATGAGAAAAATCACATAGCAATTCCATTTCAGAGGGGGAAGTGAAATAGCACAGTCTTCAGCCTTACTCTGTGGTTTTAGCCATGTTCATTCCCTCATCTCAAGTATATTTTTAACAGCATTTCAGATGATTTTTGATGCTGTTTTAGTTGTGGGGTTTTTTTAATCTTGTATTTGCGAACAGTTTTAATAAGAATTTTTAATGGTTTTTGCCTGGAGGCTGAATGGTTGGGCCAAGCAGAACTTAGTGAAAAGTTCCTTCTAGAGTCCTGAACTGGATAAGCTTTGCCTTTTTTAAAGCTCGAAATGTGTATTTTTTTAATGTCCTCTAGAGTATCCAATGTAACTCAATGAGTGGCAAGCATCTATGGAATATGTCTGTGTACTAGAGATACTTTTCCGGTAAGCCATGCTTTGAAGGTGGAGGGTTTTGTGGGCGGTCTGACTGCATTGGTAGCTCGTTGCTTCCCGTGCAGTTGTGTGCACAGGAGAGCCGGTGATGCTGGCTCCTGCAGGGCTCTGCCCCTTTGCAGCCATGGCAACTGTGTGTGTGTGTACCTGCTGGTTTCCTTGCGCCTGCCAGTCACACCTCTCAGACTAGCAAGAGAGAAGAGAGGCTGGAATAAATGTGGGAAGCATTTGTATGAGGCGCTTCCAGGTTTGTACCGCTCCTGTAGAAAGACACAGATTCATTCTCAGCTGACAACCTCACCCACAAAACTCCTGCAAAAAAAAATTGAGATTTTTTTTCTTGCCAGACCACTGTCAATTCCTACTCTGCAGTGCCAGATGCTTTGCTTGATCCTGATCATCACCACCTTCTTCTGAGAGTGCTGGAATTCCATTCCAAATGGAAATTTAAAACTGAGATGAGCCTCAGAGCCATAGCAAATGTCAGTGTTTATTTCTCACAGCAGAATAATGGTGGTATCTTCCTGCACAGGCACACGTGAACACATCCCTAGTATGCTCTCCTTCTAATTCCTCTTCCAGTATTTATTTACTTGGAAGAAGGCACTGCAAAGTAACACATAATTCTAGTATTAAAGTGATATATTTACAATGTCCCATTTATAATGAGCCCATTTGTGAAAGCTTGGTTTCAGATTTACATGCAGAGTCTGATGGCTGGATATATTGAAGTGTTTATTTCAGTCTGGGAGATACTCTGATTCATTCAGCTAGATAAAACCAGGGGAAAACAGTTGTCTGAAAGCAGCCTAATGTCTGTGAGAGTGCTGTTTTCTTCTGTCTGGTGAGAAGGAGCCCACCTGCTTCTGTTCTGTAAAGGGTGTAGCACTATTCCAAGTAAGACAGTTCTCATGTGCTATAATTTAAAGGTGAAATTTGCAGCTGCTCCTTCTTCTGCCCCTCATGATATCTAACTATTATCTTGCCTCTGATTTTCTCCTAAAGAAAACCAAGAGGGATATAGAAAATTTCACTAAATATCTGAACATTATTTCAGAATTTTAGGAATTACATTTTATTGGTATCTGAAAAGAGAAGTATTACTGAAATGCAGTAATGTTGATTTGCTTGTTAAAAATTTACAAGTGGCTAGTTTATATATCTGTAGAAGAGCATAATGAGGAAATACTACAAGGAAATGCCAAGGAGGTAAAGGAGACATTTTAACATGTTATCATTACAGAGAAATCACTGTCTTTTACCATGATGGAATTTTATCATGGATAGCTTCTCTCTGCAGATTTCTGTTGTATATTATCAGCCTGATACATAGTAGTGAACAAAAAATTCTAGCACTCCTTCATTGGTTTTGTTACTATTTTTAAAAAATATCAATCTCTGCTTCTTCTGACAAGGCTACAGCCTTACTTTCATAATGGGATCAGACTTTCGAAATAACTATTTTTTTTAGTCGAAAAAAACAGGAGTGTTTCATAGTTTCATGGATTCTCCTGAATTCTAAAATCACTCTTCACTGCACATTACATATGAGTAAAACCTGATGCATCAATAGTTGTTGTTACTATTATTAAAAGAATTTCCATTCTGATGGAATAATTTCGGTTCTCTGTTTTAGGCTGCTTGGTATTCAAGCAGCAAAACATTTGAATACTTATGCATTAAGAATCTGTTTCTTTTTTGTGTTAAATGATTAAAAAATTAACACCTTCTTTCCATTTAAATCATGTAAATAGTTAAGACTCATGCTGTAGCTAAGCTGATTCTTTCTCTGTTTTAAAAATAGAAAATGCTGGAGCAGTCCTTCCCTTCCCCCACCCTGTAGTCACTAGTCCAAGCTAGTAAATGTTACTGAATGGATTTCAGTGTTGTAGCCATTCTACAGTAAGTACAGCAAGATCCTTTGTGAAAAAGCGAAAGGAGGAAAAAAGGTAGTAGAAATCATTTGTGGATGTTCGTCAGACCAGAGTACCTGCATCAATGACAGACAGGCTTTCCTCAAGAAACAAATCATGACAACAAACACTGCTGCTCAGAGGAGCCAGAATCTCCCCAAAAGACGCCTAGAAAGTGTAGGGGAGTGTCCTGCAAAACGGAAAGCTAGCTGGGGTATTCTGACCAGCCAAGGTTAGTAAAGCAGCCATTTCAGAAACCGGGTACTGAAATAGGCTAAGCTGACCCAATTTATGATGGTTTAGCTATAAAACTGATTTTTGGTTGTTTTTTTTTTTTTTCCTAGCTGTATTGTAAATGCATGCTTTGCTTAGTGGCACTTTATTGTCTTGCATGGGTTAACACAAGGGTACTGAGGCTATTTTCAGGCTTTCTGCTCTCTTATCAGCTGATCTAAAATACCATTTCTTGTTTATCTGCCCTATTTGTTTTATGCAAGTGGTTAAGGCTTGACTTACCCTGACTTTTGCTGTCCTGTTGCAAGGTAACTGGACACTGAAGGTTAATTGTTTACTATGGGGAACCAGGGAATGAAAGGAGGGGGAGGAGTAAACTTTACATAGAACTTTATGTGTGAGGAGTCTATAGATAGCTGAAATAGGAGGCAATAGAGGAACACAGGTGACAGAATTATTGTCCTGTACTAAGATACTAAGGACAAAGATATAATTGTAAGGCTTTGCATGGAGAAGTACTTAGGAGGTATTTAAGTTGCTGAACGCTGACATTTTCAGCAATGAGAAATAAACTCTGTTAGAAGTGTTTCGGACTCCTATTGCCTGTGCCGTGTTTTACTGTAATTTTTTCTATAGTCCAAATGTGTAAAAGGGAGCTTTGAATAATTGCAAGAGTCTTAAGTAGATATTTGTTTTAGTGATTGTAATTACATTTAATATTGATGATATCATAAGGTTTAGAGTGAAAGAAAAAAAGAAATTAAGTAAGTCAAACTTGAAATTCGTAATCGTATGATATTAAAAAAACCCCTGAAAATGTTAAAATAGTGAAAGAAGTAGACAGGAGTGAGTTCATATGTTGTACATAAAGGAACTGTGAATTTACCATGTAAAATATAGCTATATATTATAGAAATCAGAGTTATTCTTAAAATACCTTTGACAGTTTCCAGTATTGACAGTTTTAGAACTAAGCAATATTCAAGAACTTTAAGCACTAGTTTCCTTATCTTCCAAGTAACCATTTCAATGCAATGATACTGTATGTCTGCATTATTCATCAGTTTAATACACAGAGCATCTTTTGCCCTCATATTTTTCACTGTTTGGGCTAAGATTTCCTGACCGAAACAAACTTTTATGCATGCTCATTTTAGCTCATTAGGTCAGTAGTTTCCAAAAAAACTTGGACAATATCCCTCAGCTGAAAAGAAATTCTGTAAGAGTTTATCAGTGTTAGTACTAGCCACTCCATTGTATGGTTGAAGGTTAGGCTGTCTTGCTACTCTTACAAAGAAATAGCCACAATTAGTCTAGTTTTGAAATTCTCAGAATTTAAGATATGGAAACTAAAATTTTCTGAATAATCCATTTTAACAGGGTCTAGCTACTCAGAGCCCTCTTTGTGATTGCCATAATGGGAATATACATTTATTGATAGGCATCCTGGAGTACCAAGAGACTTCTGTTGCACTTAAGGCTTCTGATGGTTGCAGTTCACTTGAATAACAAGTATATCTTTTATCAAGTCTGAAGGATGCTTTTTTTCTTTCCTCTCTACTTCATCCATGGAGGTATCCAAACCTGACTTGGGTCTACAGGCACCCTTGCAGAGCAAAGGAAAAGAAAGTCATATTGCAATGCAGTCTGTAATTAAATAGGCAGATTGGAAAATGGGCTGAAAGTGAGGCAGAGGGAGGAATATATCATAAGATTGGCTAGAAGGGTGAAAGGATAGAGTCGAAATGGGAAAAGGCCTTCAGCCTACTGGTTTGAGGGGCCACAACTCCAGAATCTCATGGATGTGACAAAAATCGCACACTGGGCCCAGCTTTGCTGCACAATTGCTTGCTGTTTATAAGGTTTGGGATTAGGCCCTGTGCTGCATTCACTGTTAGGCAGACTGGGAAAATACAGAGAATCCTCAGCACAGTTTGGGAAAAAAATTGTTTCTACTCTGAATTAAGGCTGAGACTGTGTTTGAGGAGCAAAATTATTCCAGATTTAAATTTTCAGAGTCTGAACCCAGCTCAGAATGTCCATATGCCTTTTCTGTCTCTTTCTAGTTGGGAAGGGGACTGAAAAACCCTTATTTTGTTTCAGTGACTTGTCCAAGGAAATAATAACAGCCAAAGAATACTACCAGCTGCTCGTCCTACTCAAGTCAAATCTGATGTGGATCTAATAGATTAATGAATTTGGAGATTTATGTGATTTTATATCTTGGCATTCTAGCTGAGGCACACAGACTTTGCAAGCTACTTTAGGTTAGAAAAATATCCAGACAGTTACTGATGCTTCAAGAAGATGGAAAAAACAGCCTGTGCATGAGCAATGGATGTAGAGCTGTGGCTGTGCTTTCATGTGACACGAGAAGGGGCCTGACACACTCCTTCCCACATGTGCAAGGCCAAGCACAGAGCCAGCAGCGACTGCTGCTGCTCCTACCATTGTCATTTCCACCATCTTCACATGGCATAATGTTGCTTCTGTTGGGAACCAAGCAAGCTGTGTTTGGAAATTGCTGTTGTGTTATTCTAGGTTTTTTTATAGAGTTCAGCAGCTCGTGTTTCTGTGTGAAAAATATGCTAAAGTGCAATGCCAGACACTCAAAATGTTACCTGTGCCACACAGTTTGACCATTCAGTGCATTATACCCCATTATTTGACAGTGCAGTCACATGCTGTGCTCTCCCACAAAGCCCCAACCTCCTTAGCCTGGCAACATGAATGATGTTCTGAGAATGCATTAGGTTTATACTCAGAAAAAAACCCATACCCTATGTTTTTCTGCTTGATGCAAAGGTTAGAAGGCATGTGGTGAATGGTAGGGAGAAAGGGTTAACATTTTAGTGTATCTAAAAGTAAATGCAATTTTTGTCTTTGCTTTGGCACCTATGTGTTTTAACACCAGTCATCTAATGTGAAAGCTTTTTGGCTGATCACGTTTATTATTATCTAAAGCTGAAATTTCAGAAGCTCAGAGCTCTCATAACCATAATTAAATTGTTCTTTTAGTGTATGCTCTAATGTTTAAGAACTCAGGAAAAAAATAAGCCGTTAGAATGATTTTGTAATTCAAGCATCAAAATTCAGTCTTTTTTAGTCTTTGTTATAAAATAGTGTAAATGGATAATGTTCTGATATAGGTTCAGCATGGGACTTGAAGTATTCTTTTGTTATTGGGACAATACCATGAAAAAGGCAGTAGAAATTTAACATTACAGTGAGTTTAAAGTTTGGATGACATGTCTTAAAGAGATCCCACTAGATATTGAGATTGAAAAAATTTTGAGTACTAACTTGTAATGGCATGTATTTTAGGAGCTGCAGGGATTCCACACTAACTTATTCACTGAATGCAACACTAGAATGGCAAAACTACTGTGTAGTCATGTGGTGCAGGTGCATTAGAGACAGAACTGTGTGGGAAAGTAGATTCGCTTTGTATGGCTTTTAGGAGTAGGAATTTGCTAGCATTTACACTTGGAATGGAGCCCCCAGATTGTGAAAGTCTACATTATTATAAACATTGGAAAGTATACTGGTTTGAACCAATCAAGTTTTCATTGTATGCATATATATATATTTAGTTATACAGTTATATGGTTAGAGAATTTTCAAATTATTTGTAATATTGAATGACATATGTAAATGCCACTTGAACTACATCTTCTCTTTCAGACATATTTTAATAATCTCTAGCCTAAATTCTGATTCTGTGGGAGTTCTTCAGTTTAAATCCTTCATTGAAGTTTTTTTTCAATAGTTTTCAACATCACATTAAGTAGTTGACATGCTTCTTTATCCTACAAGGGATTTAGACAAATGAGTAATTTTATAGTGTCACTGTAAAAATCTGTTAGGACCCAATTAGATATACAAAATATCAGACACTTTCAACAACTGAAGTGATTCTGTTGATCTTGGGACTCTGATGTTGCAGAGTTTTTCTCTTTAGTTATTGATCCTCTGTTGCTTCAGTTGACAGAAGCTGAAGCACTCAGAAAAAAAGGTCTTGTCTTAATACATAGTATTTTTGGTTTTGCAGAAATAAATATTAGCTAAAACGCTTTCCAAATTACTCTGTGTTTCTCATCTTCCAGTAATGAGCTGTGTCAGGCTTCTATTTTCAGTTCTTTTTTGATGATAGTGCTTCTTCTGACAACTGGGACTCGATCTATTTATCTGTAGAGCAGTAATTTTTTAAAGTGCTGAGCTCTGGTATAAATACTCTCCCAATGAAGTCAGCGAGAAGAACTTAATTCATTACAGTCCTCCTTTTGAAAATCTAAATCTTAATGTATTTTTTATACTGAGTCAGGGGTTGTTGTTTCATTGGTTTTTTTTGGGTTTTTTTTTTTTTGGAGACTTCACAAATTTTTAGAAATAAACACAAAAGGAATGACATGACTGCAAGTAACGACTGTTGTGAAAATATTTTAACTTATTATTTTACTACTATGATTATAATTGCAAGAACGACTTATAGATAATTGAAGGTAGATGTAAAGGAGTGAAATCTGTAGGGAAATGTGGGGAAAATAACATTAATGACTTAGAAATGAATCAAAATCAGAACTGCAAATCCCTATTTTTGGATGTTTTCACTGCTGAGAATAGCTATCAATGCCCCAATTCAACAACCAAAGAATATTTTAGAACATAAGTGAAGGAATAGTGAACTACTAAAAAAACACAGTTTAGGTACAGCTCAAACAGTATTTGAAACATGTTCAGATTAGCTCTGCTTTTCTTTTCTAGATGTATTATGAGTAAGTCATAAAATAACATAGAGACATTTGGCAGTACTTCCCTTATAATCTATGTACTGGTACCAATTTCTGAGGATTCAAAACTGTATCTTTTTACATGAGGTTAAAAAAGAAGGAGTTTGTCCTGCAGTTTATTCATGTCAAGGTTCTCTTGATTTCACTGTGAGTTTCTCTTGTGTTGAAATTCCAGCTAATCTGTCTTGGAAAGCCAATACACAGATACTGGCCCTTTGAGAAGTTGTTAAAGAAAAAAAATGTGAAAAACTGACAAAAATGAACATCAGTCATGTACCATAAGAAACTGACAACTTGTACACACTCATATATTCAAATCTGTGTTTGCTGAAGGCTGAAAGTTCATATTACAGGGAGCTGCTGATCATCCAAAAAGCTGGAGTGTTTTAAGAACAGGTCCAACTAGCAAAAGCAGATTTTTTTTATTACTATTATTTTAATTTTTTTTTATTTTCCAGATTGAAAGAAATGAGTAGGATTTATAATTGCAATTGGCTGGAAGTGCCATGGGGAGATGGAGATTTAGGTATTGTATAATAATTTGTAATTTTTTTTTTAACTTCACCTGTTAATGCAGTGAATATATTTATTCTTTCTTGTTAATGCTTACAAAGCATCAATGCTTTGTAATAGTTTGCCTTTCTGGTAAACTATACATCAGAGAACTTGGAACTAATGTGGCTTCTGTATATAGTTAGATATACTTTGTATTCAGCATCGTCAGAGACAGTATCAGTAGGGAATTAATGCATTATCAATTTTGGAAGAGACTATGTTTGCTAATACTGCTGTTACAAACACAGTGAATGGAAGTGCTTATATTTTTGCAGGTGACTTCTAAGTGAGAGACACTGTAATTTGTAGATTAGCAGAAGCCAGTAATCCAGGCAAAGAATTTAAGAACACCTTTGATATTTATTTATGGTAAATATTTATGTTGAACATATTCTTATCCTGATGGTATTTAAGGATGGATTAACTATGTGAAGCAACAAATCAGTTTGAATGTGAATTCTCCTTTTGCAAACTTGGTTGGCAAAAAATAGTTCTGCAACATTTTGCTTTTACATTTTATTTGTAGTAGAGATGATACAAGTATTTTGCGTTTTATGGATTTATCAGAAACAGCTGGCTGCTGAATGTCTCTGCCTGAAGATAGGAATATAAGGTGGGTCTAGGTGCAAACTAGCGCTTACAACAGGATCTAGCATCATTTGATTATCAACTGTCACTGGAGTAATTAATAGACATTCTTCTGATCAATCCAAGATGGAAGCAGGTGAAAGAAATAAAGGTGAAAAATTGTTGCTTTCCATTCCTACCTGCATCTTTGTTGTGTTTATACATGGCTACAAAAAAGCCTGAAATGTAAGTGTATTTAATGGGGATAAAAAAATTCATAACTCTTACGATTTTATAAGACTTTTTCCATATAATCAGTTAAGTGTCTTTTTTTTTTCTTTTCACTGAGTAGGATAAACTATCAAGAGAGAGATTTTCTCATCTACAGAGACAGGGGACAAAATACCAAAAGCAACCTCTAACTACAGATTTAAATTTGAGGATTTTTTTGCAGCAGCCAGGAAGAGAATTTAATGGATTTATTTCATTAAAATTAGAACTTGAAGGTTTCTGAGCTCAAGTTTTTTTAATGTATAATAGCCCTTAAAATCCCAATCCCTTTGTATGGGGGGTTTTTAAAGTTTTTTATTTGATTGTTTTGGTTTTTTATATTTTGGTGGGGGTTGTTTGTTGGTTTTGGTTTTTATTTTGTTTTGTTTTTGTGAGTGTTTTTCGTTTGTTTGTTTGTTTTGTTTGTTTGGGTTTTTTTTAATTCAGAATATCAACAAGAATTTGAAAACCTTTCATTAAATAAACCTGAAGTAAAAAGTACAGGGAATAATGTGTGTACTTGTGTACGTACATGCACACACAGATGACCAGAGCTTAGTGCAAATAATTCTGACAGAGTATTGGAAGCTGGATCTTGGCCAATAGTCCATCTACTGCTATAGATGAAAGAATTCAAGGAGCTTCCCACATACAGGATACTCTGACATAATAGAAATCTCACTGCCTTTTTAAAATCAGGTTTATAAAACCTTACTCTCATATTTTTAAACTTCTTTGATCAGCTTTATGTAGTGTTATGATAATTTAAATAATCATATTTGCTTTTGTTTTGCCAAGTTTTTGATCTTGGTAATATTCAGTGGTGCTGAGTCACAAAGTGCACTATGTTCCCCATGATGCAGTCATACATCTGTGTAAGTTTTAGTCTCATTCACTAACACCAGTAGGAAAATGAAGGCTTTATCTACAGTTTCCTATTGTGCAGTGTTTCATATGTTTTTAACTAGACCCTGATTTTTTTCAGGTTGAGCAGCCTTAATCTTTTCATCATTCTTGATGTGATTTGAGGGGGTTGTTTATAGTAAACAGAAGTGTACTTTCTGAAACAGGCTAGAGGACAGAAGGAGTCCAATAGGAAACAGAAACAGGGTCTATTTCTGGGCTGTAGTTATCTTAGAGCTTAGGCTGATGACTGCCAGCGATTGAGCAACAGCTTTTGCATTTCAGATTCGTTGCGTTGTCGGTAAATGCAGTGGCTGGCTCTGTAGGCAGTCCCTGTCCATGGCAGAGTCAAACCTTCATGCATGGAAGAGTCATTTGCCAACGTTACGAATTCATCATTCCAGGCTAAATCTCTCTCCGTTTTTTCAGGAATTTTGGGCAGTTTGATATAACTCACACAAGTGATTGTATTCGTATTTTACAGTTCTAACGATTTGTTTTTAGAGGAATAAATACATTTGAAGATATTTCTTCCTTGCACAGCCTCTCAAAACTGAATTTTCAAAATTCCTGCCATAAACCAGTATGAACTCTGCCTGCAACCTTGGCTAGAAGGGACCTGTCAGTGTGCAGCCTTCTAGAGGAAAGGGCAGGTCCTTCAGCAAGAGCTTCAGGATGGCTCTGGAGGCTGGGCTGGGAGTTATGGAGGGTTATGTGTGTGAACACAGGGTTGTTGTTGGGTTACTATTTTTTTTCACCTGTCTCTTTCGGGGATGATCAATAAATGAAAATAAAGTCCAAACCTTTACAGTATACATATCTAATTATTTTTAGGCCTAATATTTTATGGAATGGGAACTTAGACTTTATATCTTATTTCTACTGTAGTGACGTTTTTACTGTGATTCTTACTGTGCTTCTCTCTTTCACTTGTGTAGTAGCTTCAAATTAATCTCATCATACATAAAGATTTCCACATTGCTTTTCATATACACCAGCTTCTTTGTGACTTCTTCAGGCAGCTTTACATCTGGTTTAAGTTCAAATAATGCCTATATTCCAGCTACAAAGTTTTATTATGTGTATTAAAAATGAACAATGCTAAAATAGAAGTGGAATATGGTAATCAATGAATTTATTAAATCAGACTACTGATATCAATATCTCAATATTTTTTCCTGTGGACCACATAATGATTTATTAGAGATGTTTACAGTTTACAATAGAGTACATTTTTATTGTTTCGAAACCAATCATTTGAGTTGCTAAAGAGGAAAAACTAATTTCATAGGACATTTGACTTCATTCTGTGCATCATATTTTCTGCTTTGCTCTGTGCATTTCAAAACCTTTCTAATTCATATGGCTTATGCAATAAATGTTGTTATTATATAGGTTCTTGGGCAGATCGCTCACCTCTGCATGAAGCAGCCAGTCAAGGACGTCTTCTTTCTCTAAAGACTTTATTGTCGCAGGTAAAGGCTCTGTTTTTACAATTGCTTTCATTTTTAGTGTTTTTTAATGCTTTGCTTTGTTTTTTTCGCTTGATTTTTTTCAGAGCAAGACATATTTAGGATTTTTTTTCATATATAAGATATAAACTAGTATTTAAAATATTTCCTCTGTATGTTTTAACACCCCCCCCCCAAAAAAA
>WBMY01005588.1:0-68179 GCA_013397315.1 Donacobius atricapilla | reverse complement strand
AAAAAAGACCCACCAAATTTGTGTCTAAATTTATGACAGTCTTCCTCTCTTGCATGGTATGTGGTATGAATCATTATTGTTTCATTGCTTTAAGCCTTTGGGTAAATAGAGCTAGTCAGAAAGATACTAGTTAACAGGAAGAATCACTGAAAGATTCTTCGTTTGCATTGTTGTCATTAAAAAAAAATTGGTAATATCAAAGGGAGAGACTGTAAATGTTAAATTTTAATATTAAAATATTATCCTATTAGCTATTTCAATATTGAAAAATTATACTGTAGAATACCTTTGATGAAAACAGGTAGATAAAATTGTTAGTTCTTAAGAATCAACATCTGCAAAAAAAATTAGAGATTTTATCAATCCAGTAAGTGTTTTCTTTGCTAAAATTCATAGCTTTGGATATTTCAGACTCTAAGTCAATGGATGGTAGAATCACAGGTGAGTTTAGACTCTTGTCTTTGTGGGGTTTTAAGACAGTGGAGATGCACCATCCTTTTCCTCATCTGTTTCAGAGTTTCACTGTCCCCCCAGTTTAATTTTTTTCCATGTGGCTTCTTGGAATTTGCCATGGGTCTGTTGCCTTTTGCCCTGTCACTATGCATCTAAACAGTCTGCATACTTTATGCCTATTTTTGATTAAAAATACATGCTCACTGAAGATTAACTTAATTGCAAGTTGAGTTTTAAGCCTATTTAGAGTACTGTAAACTATTAATTTGAACAGTAGTGTGAGGAAACTACTCTTAATAGGTTTTATATGATCTTTAAATACCATATATGATCTTTAAATACCATTCACATCTGTTTTAGGGGTACAATGTAGACACACTAACAATTGATCAAGTAACTCCACTCCATGAAGCCTGCCTGGGAGATCATGTAGGATGTGCAAGAATCCTCCTTGAAGCAGGAGCAAATGTAAGGCTTTGGTTTTGTTTTCTTTTATAGGAAGTCCAGTTCTAACCTTGGCTTAACTGAGAAGGCTATTTCCTTGATTTTAATGTAATTAATTCCCCTATTGGCTGCATTCATCTTATGTAATTACAGCTGCCATCTGAATGCTAGCAAATGAGAGTGATGGGCAGCCGCTGAGACAGTATGAGTTAGAGCAAATCTGTTAGCAGTATTCATTTTGATATTTCTCTTCTAAAATATGGAATGCATTCCTCTACTTTACTGAGTTCCTCTTGCTTTGAGTGGCTTTCAGGAGACTGTTCTTTTAATCTTCAGAATGTTTGCTGTCGCACTGCACCTGTGTGCTCTTAAAATTCTTTGGTCTGAGTAGGAAAAAAACCCATCTCTTTTCTGTATTCCTGACATAGGCTGTCTTATCTTTTATCCAAAATGAAAATGGGACTTACAAATCACTTTCAGTGCAATGTCTGCTGACATCAGAGTTCAAGTGCATAGCTTCCCAGGTCTCTGATATTTGTAATGGAAATATTTATTGTTCTTAAAATTCAGTTTTCAGAGCCATGTGGAATATCTCTATGTTATTATAGAAAAAGAAAAAAAGGTACATAGATATTTCCAAAACAAATTTCTCCCTACTTCAGCTAGCACAAGGATTCTAAAAATATAAAAGTTTAGGAAAAAAAAAATTCCCACCTGGCTTTTTTTTAGTATTTCTGTTTTGGTGGGTTTGGAAGGTGCATGAAAGAAGATAGGCCAGAGTCCTGGAAGGAGCCTTCTCCTCATACCTGTGTTCCTTCCTTTAGTATTATTAGCCCTCACAAAGTTGCCTACTTTGTCTCCTTACTCTCTTACGCTGGAAATATTGAGTTGAAGAGCAAGGTGGTGAGGTTGGTATTAAAATAGTGTGCCTATGCTATTAGCTTTGTCTCCATCCTGTAAAGTATTGAACGTGAACCTGGAGACTAAAACTGCAGAAGAAAATGGCAAATAATCCTTAATTCTTGCCAGAGCTGCGGAGAGAAGATCCCTTTATACCGTCAGTATGCAAAGTGTAAATTTTCTGTATCAGTGAAACAAGCTCAGTACAATGACTTTTGAAAGTAATTTACTGCCCAGATGCCAATATATGCTCTTTAGTTCTGTGTAAGTATTTATGCAACAGTATGTTTATGTATAGTTTAACAAGAATAATAGTAAACTAATCCCAACTGAGAAGCATGGTAAGAGGAAGACAGTTTCACAGGGGCTGGTCAGTCAACTTGTTATTTTAGCTAGTCCTTTTTCTTTTTGTATTTTATGCAATGTCTAACTATTTCCTGTGTAAAAATCTACCTTTCTTTCAATTCTTTTTGTAAATAGATTTTATATATTCTAGGTAAATGCTACAACAATTGATGGAGTGACACCTTTATTTAATGCCTGTTCGAGAGGCAGTGCAGCATGTGCTGAGCTCCTGTTACAGTATGGTGCCAAAGCTCAGTGGGAGTCCTGTCTGCCATCACCAACCCATGAAGCAGCCAGCAGAGGTAAGAAATTACCACCTCAAAACACATGGAGCAGCTGAGCAATGTCTCAGTGAGCGGGTTAAGAACTGTGTGTGGTTTTGTCCATGAGACAGCGTACTGAAGTCGAGCAAACTGTCATGCTTTGTACTGACAGGTCACAGTGAATGTCTGGAGGTACTGATATCCTGGGGTATAGATGTTGACCAAGATCTTCCTCATTTAGGAACACCTCTGTATGTAGCTTGTGTTTCACAGCAGATCCATTGTATTCGAAAGCTTCTTTATGCAGGTATGTCATGATTTAAATAAAAATATTACTGGTCTGTAAAATAAGCATATTGTACTCGCCTTTGAAGTCAGCTGTGCTCAGCCAATTGAACTGGAACTGTTGCTTGCAGGGTTCTACCTCAAAGTTTGTGCTGAATCATGTTTTCTTATAACTTACTATATCTTTTATTTTATGGTGCCATAGTAAGCATAAGAGGAAAAAAGGAAGAAAGACCAGTAAGAATGAATGTTCAAAATTTTCAGCAGGTACTGCTGCCTTATAGATATTAATTTTCTGTAGGGAAAACAAGGGTAAAACATGAGCTTTGAGAAATTTTTTTATAGTAATCATTGAGATTTCAATCAAGCTATTTTAGCAATGAAGTCCCACTTGCTTTCAGTCTTCAGCAAGTTTTGATTGATCTTTTCACGAGACATGGAGTCTGAGTTGCAGAGGGAAGAGGTGAGGTAAAAGGCATCTGATCCTAAATTTCAGATTATTTATTCAATGGGTAAGAGATGTTGAAGGTGCGCTCTGTTTCAGCACAGGTCCAGGGACACAAAGGCATAGCTGAAAGACAATTTGCTATGTTTCAGGAATTTACATACAGGGCTTTTGCATCCTGCAGAACAAGGAATTAAAATGCATTATAATAATTCAGCCTTGCTATCATTGCACCAGAATAGTTTTTCTAGTTGATTGCATGCTACATTTAGAACTTAAACAAGTGGTTGAAGTGTTTCTCATTGTGTCTATCTTCTTGGATGATTAATTATCCTATGTCATGACTTTTTATGTTTAAGAACAGCAGAAGTGTAATTAGCATATTTTGGGATTCAAATAATACCATACAGAAAAAACAGTAACAGAAGGGCATATTCTACATTTGTTGGGGCCCTGAAGTAGAAAAGGGTATTTGAATTGAGAATATAAGTAATTACTTATGTAAATTTTTTTTTTCATATTTTATCAGTTTGTGACTATATTAGAGGTTGAAAAGCAGACAGACAATGAAATAAGCAAGAGAATCGTACTGCAGAAGCACGCTCAAATTGTTAATATTAAGACCACTGAATTATTCAGATTTCAGATCCAGTTGCTAGACCTGTGACAATATTATTTTATTCAAATGTATTTTTTGATTTTGCATTATTTAAAATGCAAAAGGTGTTGATTCAGGGAGTAAAGTTGGTACAGAAGGTAATTTTTGGTCTCACAAGGTCAGTAAGAAGTCTGAAGAAGGCTGGGTTTTAGATGAACCAACAGGTTCCCTGTAAGGGAAGTTCTTCCATACTAGCTAGTTTAGTTTAACTCTTGCATGGATTTTTTTTCTTGCTTATGAATGCATTATTGCAAATTAACTTAGTCCAGTTTAATTTAAAACCTGTTACCAGTTACCTATTAATATAAAAGTGTAATAGTTAGAACCTATGGATTGGGAGAATTAATGGTTTGGGGTTTTTTTTTCCCTATTAGCTTTTTTGACTGTATATATCACCTTAATGAAATTTAAAACTAATTTATAGATTAATAAATAAGGTTGGATGGGATGGGAGTCTGTTTCAAACCCTTTACCAGCTTCAACATGTGAAAAATTATAAGGTGTCCAAGATTTCTTCTTGAGTTGGTGTGCTCACAAAAATATACATACAAAACTTCATTTTAGTGATTTTTTTAAAGACTTAGATAAGGAAAGTACATTTTTAATGTAGTGCAAATTTTCTTAAATGTGTACAAAAGGTTTTTTTATGACTAGGCAATAGTGATGCTCACGTTAACTGATTGGTACCTGATACCTTTTTATCTCGTTGTACTTAGGTAATACTTAGGTAATAAAACCTAGGATAAAAAAACAAAACCCAAACAAAACACTGATGTGATTAGTTATAGCTCTATGCAATAATATTAATAAAGTAGCCACTTTATGTACTGTGGCATTCCAGGCCAGTGGTGGTTTTTTGTTTGTTTTGTAGCCTTGTCTTTCTTACTCAATGGCAAATTTACTTAATCTCTTCTTACTTCTCTTTATGTGCATCTACACACCAGGTGCCAATGTGCAGAAAGGAAAGCATTTGCAAACTCCACTCCATGCTGCTGCCCAGCATTCTAGTACAGAGATTGTAAACTTACTCCTTGAATTTGGGGCAGACATAAATGCCAAAAATTCAGATTTTGAGAGGCCTGTTGATTTAGCTGCCCCAAGCAGTTTAGTGGAGAGGCTGCTACTCTTCCACGAAGGTAAGTTTTACATGTTTATATTTGAAACCGCAAATAACTTGTATTATTAAAAAAAACAAACCCCCTAGAAAACCCCCCAACTTAACAGTCCCAACAACCCATGTTACAGAAAGAAACATTATGCTGTATGAAATGAATATATGAGCATTCAGATTATTTCCTTTCTAACTATAAACATACTCAGCAATATTTAGCCTCAGGCCAGAGCCCATTCACCAAGCAGCACCAGAATTTATACAAGCTGAAAAAGTTTGTCACGTGTTTATTGGGTGTTTACACAAGTAGATATTAAAACTACATTTTTATTGGTTTTTACAGACCTTTTTAAAAAGAATCAGAGTATTTAAATTTCATGTTAAAAATATATTTCATTTAGGTCAGCTGTGATAATATTTTTAAATATATATTTTATGTGCATATAAAGCAAATTATTTTGATTGTGGGCAAAAAACATAAGAAGTTTAATTTTTAAAATTTTCCTTATAAAATTATAAAAGCCTGAGAAACAGGAGACTAAAGAGTCTATAGTCCCTCAAACCTCTTAAAGGTTTATCTGCTTCAGAGAGAATATTCCAAAGGGAATTAGACTTTTTCAGATTGAACTATGTATAATGTAAAAATAGGCCACAAGAGAATGAAACTATTTCAATAAACATGGGCATCTCTTTAGAGGTGAACTGACAAGTAATACTGATTCACGTTTTCCTCCAAAAAACCACTCTGTAGTCTGAATGTTATTGACAAAACCCCTCTAAAACCTGTATATTTTTTCAAATTTACCAAGACTAGTGTTTTTAAAAATTGGAACAAAAAAAAATATACGCCATGAAACAAATACAGGTTTATTGTTCAGAGAAAAAAACAATGTTCATTTTGAAGGAATTGGGGGCAGAATGATAAAGACATTATGATTAACTAGTAAGACCACTAAATGTGGTCCAGGATCTGGAGGTATTTTGCCTGCTTATGCTTGTTGCAGTGATGCATTGGTAGTGCAGCTGGTAGTGTTGTAGCAGGTACGTAGCCTGTGCTTTGAATAAAAAAACCCAAAAAAACAAGTCTGCAGTTTTTAAAGTTATTGACATCAGATCCTTTCCAGGAATTGGTTTTTAATTTAAAAAAACTGACCTTGTCTTGCTTTCTTTAGTCTAATTTTCCTAACTATTATTAGAGTTTAAGCAGCCCCAGTCTTTATCTTTGAGGGCAGAAAGACAATGGAGGAAAGGAAATTAAGAAAAAGGTCAAATTTGCAAAATGGCAACTTTTTTATGTGTGTTTTTTTAGAAATTCCTTTATTGTGCAAGACTGTTGTAAAACAAAGTCCTGGCTCTTATAGTTGTACAATTAAACTCCTTTCTTTATTGTTTGCAGCCACACCATCTTCCCTTTGTCAGCTCTGCCGACTATGTATCCGAAATTACATAGGAAGAGCAAGACTGCATCTTGTTCCACAACTCCAGTTGCCAACAATACTTAAAAATTTCTTACAGTACAGATAACATAGTAATCAATTATTAGAAACTTAAATATACTGAGTACATTTTCTTCTCTCTGTTTATTGTATGTTTTATCTAAAGAACTGCTGGGCGGAAAAAAAAAAGCCTTTTGCATATTGCTAAAAAAATTGTATCTTTGACACCTGGTGTTGGTAATGTAATAGTAATCTGGAGCCATTCAGCAACTAGTGCCAAGGTGCTAATCCAGCTGAATTGAATAAGTGTGCTGATACTCTGGGACATGATTGTATAACTTTATCTTAACCCTTAAGAGCTTTAGTGCTGTTAACTTTAATTGTGTTTATGTTTTAAAATCTGTTTGACACACCTGAACCACAAAGAGTTTCTTCATTATTATTTGTTAAGTTTGTCCATTTGGAGTCAATATTTTATGTATTTTTAAATTTCTGTTCGTGTACCTAAAAATACTTGGTAATAGGTGCACTATTATGCATTGATAAAAATAAAACTATTAGACATCTATTCTTTTCCTTTTTCTTTATATAGACAATTCATTAATCACAGAGAGAAATGCCTTTACTCTTCCTCATTGCCTGTGCTGTGAATTGTAATTAAATTGATGTGAACATAACCTCAGTTTTTTATAGAATTCCGCTTATGAGTACAATTAGTAACTTATTTCTCAAAAGCCTTAATGCAGAGATACTTTTGATATCTTCTTGTAAAACAGAATTATATGGGCACTTCCCATATCTTTTCATAACAATGCTGTATCACAAGCATTTAATGGGCATATTAAATATTTATTAGCCTTGGAGAAAGGCATGTTTTAATGTGTAGTATCTGTGAGGTTTCTGAAGGCATCTAGTGGAGATGTGGATACTCAATCTTCAAGCTCGAGTTCAGGAGGTGAATACAAGGTTTCAAAAATGTCAGTTTTCTGTATCAAGGTGGGTACCACTCATGAAAGGACATTATTTCGATTACTACCTGTTTCGTAAATTTTTACCCAGCTCCAAAAATCCTATTGCAAATTCCCAGAAAACTCCAGCAGGCATGTCTGTGAAAAGCTATTGTTCAACTCTAGCCAGAGAGGGAATGCTGACACCCCCAAGAGACATTAGAAAACCCTATATAGCTTTGCTCTTGTCCTTGAATTTTTGATGATTGTGATCTGAATAGATAAAGATGCAGAGCTCTTCCTTTCTCTCTTCTCATTTGGTGTTCGTTTGTGAACAGATTACTTTCTCTGTGACTGATACTCAGTTCCTGCAAACCAAAGCACTGGACACCTGAAAACTTGCCATTTGCCCTTGGTGATTCACCCTCTTCCATTCCTTTTCCGTGACTCCTTTCAATATTTATGTTTCTACTAGAAAGATGCTAAGTCTGGAACTAACTATAGAGGAAGCTTTCACGAAGAGGAATGCTTACTCAGTTGCTAAATTATATACACCTAATTAAAATGTAGCTGTCTTGACACCGTGAGAAATAACCTTAATTTGCTTCTGTTCCCTGCAAAAACTCTAGTTAGGGGTCTTTTCTGGAGTCCTTGTAAAGGAAAGTCAAATGCAATTATGAGGAGCTACTTAGGAGTCCATCATATCCTCAGTCTGTACTGGGGTGAGTGAAGTGGTTTTTGGTTTTCTGTTTTTTTCCAGAAAGTAGCAATTTGTGTTTTTAGGTACAACACCATTACTGTGTATTACTTTGACAAACAAGCCAACTTTGAACTGCCAAAGCAGTTGAAACAGCACTGTTGAAATTCTCCATGTAGGATGAGCTCATTTAGAACCTCACCTTCAGGTGTACACATCGCTTTTCAAGTTTGATTCAGACAAAGTGGCAAAAAAGGCTCTCATGTTTTATACACCTATATCAGTTTGAAGCAAATACGCTATTCTGCAAAACACCTGTTCAGAACACAACTAAATAATGTTAAAAGTTTTGCTCAGAGTCACACCAGAGTCCAAGCCATCGCATTGCAAACAGGTGTGTTCATGCTCTTGTGGCATTTGCAGTATCTATTCCCACCATTCCTCCTGATCCCTGCCACCATCCAAAGAGCAAGCAAGACCATCTTTGTAGTTTACAGATATTTAGAAGTATTTTTTCTGTAATTATACAGAATAGGAGATTAGTCAGAATAAACTGGCTTGTGGTAATACCATTATTTTGATCTCAAGAGGCACTTTCCAACATAAACTTCCATCTTTTGCTAACAGATAATTATGTGAAAACACAGTTCATTTTGGCAAGCTGAGCTGAGTTGGATGGGGCATTGCTTCTGTTACTATGTGACAGGGACAAACAAAATAGGGAATGGATGTGGTTGGCCTGGCAGGACTATGCACTGGAACAGGTCTCTGGCAGATCAGAGCATGCTACTGCCACATACCAAAAACACAGAGCAATGAAATACCTAGTGTTAGTGCTTGGTAAAAACCCTTCCAAAAATTATCCCTTGTTTAGCCAGAAATGAAAGAAAACAGGCTTGTTACTGTTCTCATGCTGTGAGGGCCCTATTCCAATGTGGCTCTGATGAGTTGAATTCTTAGTATGAAATAAATGTTACGTAATATATTAAAAGATTAGGAACCAGGATCTGAAGCAAACATTGTCCCAGGTAAGAGCACTGTTAAAGACTATTATAATAAAGCTATTATTAAATGAATTGTTATACCAGTTAAAAAGTGTTCTAAGGCATTTTCAGGAAAAAAAAAGAAAAAAAAAAGTAATGTAATACATCAATTCTGGGAAGAAATCCAACAGTGAACACCTGTAGGTTTGCTGAAAGTATTCCAGAGACCCACATGAGGTACCACCCTGGTGGGTGACGAAGCCCATGCAATACAAGGTTCTCCTTGTGTTTCTCCTGGGCCTGTCCTGGGGCTGCGGGGCCGCTCAGCTCTGGCCATGGCTAGTGCAGCATCACTGGCCCAGCCTAGCGGGAGCCCCGTGCAGGGTGGAACAAACAGGGCAGCATTCCAGTCCACAACATGGGTTTGAAGTGCCAAATCTCCTATCTCACATTGCAGCTGCCAGTGAAGCTGCTTCTGAAGCTTATAAACATGTCAATACTGTTGGGCAGATTATTTCCATAGAACAATGGATTTGGTTTCATAGGGATGTTGAACATAAATGAGATTAGAATATATAATAGTAATTAAAAAGCACTAGCTGTGTAGCTTCATATGTTTTTTCATGTAAATGGAAATACAACTTTTACAGAGGAGTCAAACAGTCTTTTGAAGACAAAGTGTTCTTTAATATTAAGGGGGAGATACCTGTATTTGATTTGCTGTACTAGACAATAAAGCTCCATATTAGCAAACAATCTGAAATTAGTTTTGAAAATGATGAACCAGTTGACAGTTGCAACTACAGCTCTAACAGTAGACACAATATCAACCTTTTCTGCATATTCCGCTCACTCACCACTGCATAAACAACTTTAAGGAAAATGCAGCCTCATGTTTTTCACAATGACTGCTACCTGATGGATCCACAATATAAAAAGCGCCCTTTGACTTTATTTTAGTAAGGAAAGAATTCTTAACCCTCACTCTGTAATTTAGAGGGAGTAGATTTGCCCAAGATTACATGTTAAGGCACAATTTATGTGCAACACATTGATGCAGTTATACTACATATTTAAGATATTTTATCTGTGAAATATTATTATTCTTAAAATAAAAATCCTTATGATCAAAGAAAAGATTTTAAATATAGTAGAATGGCAGTTGAGTCAATGCTCCGGATCCCATGGGGCTGCATGTTCAGTTCTCACATTTGCTCTCCATCTCTGTATCAACAACTTTTACATACCAGGCTGTATAATTTATGTACTAAAAGACAGATAGTCTTTCACTTGACAGAAGCAAGATCAGATACTGACTGATGGAAAATTCTTCCAAAAACTATGAATTTTAACTTCTACAACTGCATTCCTCTCCTGCAATCTCCATGGAGTAAACAAAGGAAAAATATTTTCAAAGAATACTTGCAGGACGTAAATTTTGGTTCCAGCACCCAAACACGTACAAAAATGGGGGGTTTAGGGTACAAAACAGTTGTGTTCCCCTGCCCAATATAGTCTTACACCAGAAACCATGTAATAGTATTCTAAAACATTGCTAGAGTGAAATTTTACCCTTTTAAAGAGGGAGGGAAAAAACAACCCAGGATTTTCTTTTATTTCTAATCTCCATACCACCTTTCCAGCATGGTGGCATTGTTATTTCTATAGTTAAATAAGGGCAAGGCTTACCTCTGTATTGAGGACTGTTTGATAGGATCTGCTAAACAGAGACCTGATACTACTTCCAGTTTTTAAGCAGTTGCTATAGAAATAGTTCTGCCAATTTTTAATTGCAACCTCTCTATATTTCATGTAACTATCAGGAATTTAAATAAAATTTAAAATTTATTTTAAAGCAGCAGCAAAAAATGTAAGAACAGATAAAGTAGATTTCTGTGTATGTGCCATCAAATAAGCTAATAAAGATTATTGTAACCAAGGCATCTTTTCTACAGGTGAGCAATTATGATTATAAGAATTATTAATAAGAATAATGAGTATATATTTTGCCTTATAAATAAATTCCATACTATACACAGCTTTAAAGTTTAAATATTTTTAGTATTCTATTGCCATAACTGTTTTTCCATTTGAGCGCAGATTTAGTAAATAAAAATATATATGCATGAGTATTTACTTCTCATGTGTCATACTAAATGCATGTTTGTAACTAATACAAAATGCAAAAAGAAAAAAAGCATTTTAAATGTACATAGCATAGTTAAATAACTTTAATGAATATGCTGTTTGTTCCTTACAAAGCCTTTGTTAAAAAGAAAAAAAAAGTTTATTAAGATTTTTAGCCTCCGGTGACAGTGGAACAGGTAATGTTGCCAAATATGATCCTATTAGAAAACAGGGTTTTTTAATCTAGATAATATAAATTAATAGATAATAAATAGATAATCTAAACAAAAAGTAAGTGACCTTCTATTCTTACTGCTATTAAAGCACAATAACAAGTAGATGGAAAAAAACCCTACTCTTTAAATTTTACTTTTGCTATAGAACCGTGTGTGTAAAAATTAGTTCAAATAAAAAGGGCAACAGTGTGAAAAAGCCAAAATATTCCAGTCATTCTAAAAACAGGTTGCAGTTGCTGTCAATAAAGTCATTCTATTATATATTTGAAAAAGTGTTTATGGGTTTCACAGTTTGTTATCAATATTTTGGTAACGTGTAGATAGTTGCTTACTTTACAAAGCATCTATTCACACAGAGTTGACAAAAATAATTGTCTGATGACAATATTCTTACTAAAAAAATGACATGGCTATATATGAAATTAGGACATTTTCTTTGGATTATCAAATAACTTTTTTCTTTGGATTCTCAACAAACATTTGTATAGAAATCCTTTTGTTCTTGTTTTGCAATTTTCAAAGTTCAAGTAATTGACCTTCAGGAGGAATCAACTACCACCTTTCTGTCCTTTGACAATCAAGGTTAAATCAGCATTAACCCCCAGAGTGTTATTTTAAGCACTATAAAGTACAGAGGAAACACCTCATCAAAATGGGTTAAGTCGTATTCCTGTTCCTAATGGTGAAAAAGGATTTACTTTGGCCCACATCAAAGCATCATTCAGTGAAATAGTAGATTTTCCGTCTTCAAGGAAGAACACAGGACCCTGTAAAGCAAAAATGTTTGGGAAGGGAAAGACAAAGAAATTATACATGTATTGTGTAAAGACTACAACAGAAAACATTTTATCTGAGAAAAACATAAGTTCTTGTGTTCTTCTCTTATGAAGAACATAAGAGAAGAACATAATTTCTGTACGAACATAGTGGATAGGACTAAACAAGGTTTAGACCCACTCTTTCCCCACTCACGTAAAATTCTGATAACAGCTACACGTTATGAATTGAGGGCATTTATTTTCCCAATTCTGTTAACCCAACTTTTCATAATATTTAAGTTTTTAGTTTTATGTCTTTGATTGTTATTTTATATATGCTTGTCAATTATTCCAGAGTTAAATTTATTGTGAATTAGAAACTGAGGTAACAAGCATTTTTCTTCAGAATACTGTCCATATTTCATCACATCTGTCATTATTTCTGTTGATTTGTGCTTTTTCTTACCCACAAAAAAATCTCCAATATAATGCATCCATGAATTGATTGAAAACAGAGACTACATGCAGTCTACAGAATAATTTGAAATATTCACTATGAAAAGCACAAAGTACTCATTCATGTGATGGAAACAGAGCTATTTGCTAATTTATTAATTTGACAAAATCTGCTCTCAAAGCTGCAGTTCAGTTTCAATGCCTTCTTAAAGAGTTATGCTCTCCAAACTTGCTACCTAAAACTTGTAAACCCATAAAAGTAGGCTGCTCTACTTTAATATTTGCTGATTTTGATTGTTGAGCTGATCTGCATGCCTAAAGCCATGACTCCTAATGGATGCTAATCCAGAAACAAGGATCCTGTACATGACAAGCTGGTGACACCATATTTGCTATTCTTGTTGAATGCATTATAACAGTAGCAGCTTTACATGGCTGTTAGCAAATGTTGAGAGCACAGCCATAGACAGAGACCACTGATCTAATCTGGAAGTGTTGAGAGAGAGTTTTTTCAGATTAATGCTGATCAGTTGAGAATTTTGTTTACCTCAAAAATCCCACTAGCATTTTGTAAACTCCATTTTGTCACAAAACTATCCATCCCTCTTAGTTCCTAAACTACCCTGTTACTCTTTGGGCTGACATCTTACACTGGACAGGGGAAAGAGATTCAGCATCACATAGGAAGGTAAATTCACACTGAGGCATTGTCTGGAGTCAGGAGTAGTGTTTTCAGGATCTTTCAATTTTCTCTTTATTAAAATAACAAGATATGCTAAAGAGGTGTTATAAGGATTAAAGTGTATTATAATAAAAGTCAGTGTGAGTGATGAATAAATATATTTGAATATTCTGTCTGCTAATATCTGTATTTAATTAGTCATAAATTCCAAGTTTTATAGTATGCATTTCCATAGTGATAAAAACCAAAACCAGAAAAATGTTAGCATGTGGTTGAAGACAAATACTTTCCTGGCTTTTATTCAAGCTGTGGTGAGGGAGTAACCAATAAGATACATGCACTTATTGGACAATTCTCTATATAGCCTTTCTTATACAGCAGATGTCACTGCCTGTCACCTTTAATTCTGCTCCTGTGATAACAAGGTAAACCTTTTACCAGCCAAATGGTGGGAGGGATCTTTGATTTATGGCAACCTCACAAGTAGTCAATGCTACCAGCAAGAAAGAACACTTCAGCTCTGAAACCGTACCTGGATCTTTAGCCCTGTCAAACAAGAGGTATGAACATCTGAATGACTAGGAAGATTTGATCCAGTGACACAGTCTGGCCCAACCATTCCTTTCAGAGGCTCCTCCTGAATTCGCGATACGAGTACTGAATACAGTGCTCTCTGCAATTCAGAGGGCGGGGTGCACGGCAACTCATCTGTAGGCCTAGGAACACAAAAGAAATTTGGTTTTCAACTTTCTTTCTAATGGTATCAGAAGTTCAGACGTGCAAAGCAGTGACATTCAGACTTTACAAAGGGAATAAATTTACAACGAAACAGTTAAATTCTACTAGTTTCACTCATGATAATTTTACATTTGTCCACCTACTTGTTTGATGGTGTGCAAGCTCTCCATGCATCTAATTCTTCAGAAAGCTGTTCAATTTTCAAAGGTACAGACACTTCCCGTCTTTTTAAAAGCTGACTGAAAAGCAAAGCAAGTAATTAAAGTCCAAATTAATCCTAATAATGATTCTTTTCTTAGAAGCAAAATAGACAGTAGTAAAGTAAAACTATTTCTAGTTGGATATGAAATAACTATGGAAATAAATTGATCCTTCACAATATACACTATATTAAACTTTAGTAATATTCATACAAGTTATAAAAGTATAGCTTTAGATTTAAATTTTATCTTAATTATCCCTATTTACAGCTTATTGAATTTGCCATAATTTTTAAAATTTGAGGCCACTCTATATTTCAAGGCCATATGTGTTTTTATTTTTTAATATTGTCAACTTTACTAAAATTAAGGATCCATTTTGCCTACGTATACCACATATGGTAAAAATGCGGTCAGGGAAACATGGTTCAACAGATATTTTGGGACAGCCTTGTTTCACTTGCAGAAAACAGTTCCAATGCCCTTGCAGTGGATGAATATTTTATTTATCAAAATTTGTAAATTTTAGGCAGTTACTACCTGACCTAATTCAGCCATCTTTCATTTGGGTTGGGATACAATAAAAATTTCCTGCTTAAGCATGTAAATTGTCCACCTTAAGAAGGGAAGCGTCCAGTTTAAGATGGGCTGGAAACTAAAAATCTGTGAGTCCTGAAGATATTAGGCAATCGAAGAAGAAAACTTTGAGCTGTATTCTTCTGTAGTTCTTTCTATCCCTGGATAACTGAAAGCTTTACAAAAGTACCACAAACTGAGTCTCCAAGACTGCTTGTTAGTAGTCTAATAATATCCATAACAGAATAGCCCTTCTGTAAAAGCTCGTATTTCATCTTGTTATTTTTTTAGGTTCAGAAATAGAAAAAAAAAAAAAAACCAACCCAAAAAACCAAACAACAAACAAATGCTCCTTTTCCCTTTTCCCAATCCTCTCACCAAGATTCAGACATGAGGATAGCTAAAAGGAAAGACACATTTTAATTTTTGGGGATGAGATGTGAAAAAGTGGGGTCAATATATGGAATATGTCATAATAAGGACTGAGATTACTCAGAGTTAATGAAAACACAATATTACCTTGTATACTCATACAGTGCAGGTACAATGCTATTGTACTGTCTTCTGATAGCAAGTAAAGCACCAACGTAACCACACAAAATCAGCAACTCATTCCGAAATCTATAAATGAACACATATCAATCATGAAAAACAACAAGCATTTGAAAAAACATTAAACGAACTCATATTCATGTTAAAATTTTAAAACCTAATTTATCCATTCACCTTTCGTGGAGAATATATGTTTGCTGATTATGCTTACTTTCTGTGTCATGGACTTGTTAAAACAGACTCCATCCGCTTCATACTGATCTTCGTTATTAAATTTTAAATGGTGTGCACAACATAATTTTTAAGCACAATCATGTAGAGTTATAAAAACAACATCAATTGGACTTTTTAGTGTGATAGAACTCTAATTGTAAATAAAACTGCCCCAAATACTAGTGTTGATTTCAGTTTCACCAAGTTTCCCCAACTTTTTTCTCCTTTTCATTCTTCTCATGTATATTTGTGTAGGCACCTAGGCCTAGCTTCAACCATCCATCAAAAAACTATCCAGCTATTTTAGAGTTAATTCTGAGAGTGGCAGCCCAACATTCCTTAACACTTTGACAAAAAAGCCCACATGATTTGTGATACCACTTCAGGAAACTGAAACCAGAGCTGATCAAAGTGAAGTTCTTCACATAAGACCAATGTTGATTCACACATTGTAAATACTCCACAGAAAAAGAAGCAGTACAATATCTTTTTTTTCTTGCTAAACCTTCAAAATATGGCAGAGTCCACATTCTGTTCTCCAGACCAGAAACGAGCATGCTTGCTGGAATTTTTTTTGTGCCCCTCTTCTGTTAAACAAAAAAATTGATACTAACAGTGTGCACCTATATATAGACACTCTGAAAGATTCCTTTAAGGAAAGTTCCACTTTTCTAAAAATATACTCACTCACTACACTTAGGCAACATTAACTGTTCAGTCCGTATGTAACTTAGAAGATCAAGATATGGAAAGACTGAATCTAAAGTCCAATCTGAGCCACCAAGTTGTTCTGTTGAAAAATAAAAAGAAAAATATCTCATAAGGCAAGTTATACAAATGACTTTTGCCTTAAAACTGTTCTTCATCCAAGTACATACCTTTCACATAGTGAATGCCAACAGAGAGAGCCTTTTCAGGTTCTGTGCTTAACAGATAGTACTTTATTGTTTCAAATACATCCCCATCTGCCTGAATTGTCTCAGCCAGTCGCATACATTCTTCCACATCAGGAAGATTACACTGGAAAACAAACATTTTGCCAGAAAATTACTGAGATGTTCAAACACTTCTTTAAGATGCAGAGAAATACTGACGTTTGCACATAACAGTAAGAAAAAATTCTCTCTGAAGGAGTCATTGAAAGGCATACCTGCATATAATGGGCATTAAGAAAGCATCTAGACCAGACCAACCCTGGAAAAGGTTCTGTAACTTTAAGTTAAGCAGTACCAGTTTTCATTGCTAATGTTTTTGTGAAGTTTTTACTAGTGTTTAATAAATGTGTAGTCTGAGTTGCACCCTAAGGGAGTGCAAGCAAAGCAGACCCTTCTGCTGCTGAAGAGGAAAGGGGGCATTTATGGACATTACAGGCATAAGACGTAAAACAAGTCAGACTATAGAAAGTTGATTTGCCAAAATATGATTAGGCTGAACATCTAATAGGTTATAAATCATATTGGCAGGTAATTCTGAAGATCATAAACGACTTCAGAAAGTAATGTGTGTCAGGGAAAGAGGGCACAAAGGATAGAAGGAAAGAACTAAATTTATTGTACAATATTGAGAATAAGGTCAACAAAGACTAATAGAGACGGAAAGGATATGTTACATATAAGACTGTAGAGACAAATTCATCCTGTGGTTTTATATGGCCTTTTGTTCTTGAAATTAATAAATAAACACAAAACCTTATTAGATTCAGGTAAATTCTTTTATGTTGTACCTTTTCATGCAGGTCATTTATTTCTGCTATGCATCCAGGATAAAAAGCACATAGTTTTACTAAGTGCAGTTTATTATCAGGAATCATCATAAGAAGATCAACTGCTAAATCCCTGCACAAACAAAAGATGACATGTAGTTACTCTTGATGGTTTGTAATAGACGGAACCAATTTTCTCTTTTATTTTCCTTTTATAAAGAAGAGTATACTGAAAAAAATACTATTTCCGGAGAAGTGCAGAAGCAACCTCAGTCTCTAAGATTATTTTTGCTCAATACATGAGTCCTAATTATTCATCTTATTGGAAAAGTCACTCATTAATTCTCTGTTGCTTTAGTTGGTTGAATAAAACAGCTGTGCAATTAATTCTTAAGCATCAGAATCATCTCAAAGTGAAATGGAATATGTGAAATGAATATGGAAATGAAATATGTGAGCAGAAATGGGAAAGGAGAGTAGGAACCCTCAAATTTGAGAGAAGAAAAGATGATAATGTGGCTCTATGTCATGAAACCATCCTCAAAATTACAGGTTTCTAAAGCTTCATGGTATCAATATAGGACATCCAGAACAGCTTGATGTTCATGTGACATTGAAATAGAGAGATTATATGGGAAAAGAATGTGATACCTATTTTCATCCTCAAAGGAAAACTGTTTTAGCAAACTGACATTTCTTACATTTTCCTAAACATTTTTACCATTTGTTACCCTATCCTTTACAAATAGCTGAAGGGAACGTGTAATATTAGGAAATTATTTGGCAATTGTTCTATTTAAGTTTTAATAACTGGTTATTCTGTGACTTCTATTCCTGCAGACATCATTTCTCCTGTGAACCTCAAGACTGACTTGCCCCTGTGTAAGGCAAAAAGTCCTACTGATTTCCTCTATATTTTCAGAATGTGGTCCTTTGCTTAAAAATGTTCAAGTAAGCTATTATCCACTATTTGCAACTGCTTTCTCTCTCACTTTCAAGTATTAATCACAATTGAAAATTAGGACATTTAGAGAAATTTGAAAAGCTTGTGACTTTATTAAGGGAAAAAATAAACTTAAACTTTCTCTAAAAAAGCGAAATACCTGTATCCAAGAGATGGGAAGCTAAAAGGAAGATATTGAAACAATGTTGAACAAATTTTTGCATTATTTTACAGAGAAAATATCTGATAGAAAATAATTAAACTACAGCAGCAAATCTAAGGGTCAAGGCAACTGACTTCAACAACAACAACAAAATAGCTTTCTATTTTATGCCTTTTGACACTCTAAAGAAACTCATGCCAAAAAGTCTTTAGAAAATCTGTGATATTATTACTGTGCAACAGCCACTTTTCCAAGTTACTGAAGCATTCTTTCAGAATCTAGAACATTACACAAGTTCTTCAGCTATTTTCAAGATCGCTTACTCATACGCATGATGTTAATAATGTTATATAATGTTCATAAGAAGTTTAAACCTTTTTTAAGTGATTAGAATTGGTCTTGTCAAAAAAGTGAGAACCAATATTCATTTGAAAAAAAATTAATTCAAAGAAACCCTCATATAATGGCCTACAAATTGTTCTACCTGGAATGATTTTTAAGAATCAAACTGAAAACACGGTCGAGTATAAAGATCAAAATGAGTTGGCTGAGTTTGCATATGCTGAATTCTCAGATAAAATATTACTATCTTTTTGAATAGTAGAAAGTTGCCTTTGACTGTATTTATGCATTAAATACAAATAATATGTCCTTAAGCACTCAAACATTTTCTCAAGGCTCTAGATTTGGGAAAGTGCATGCATGTTTAGTTTAAAATTAATTTTTGGCTTGATTTTATATTTTAGAGCATTTCTAAAAACAACCAACCAAAATCCAAGCAACATTCCACCAGTAACTGATTTCTCTATTAACTTATCGGGATCCTTTTGGTATTCCTTGTAGTGTCTACAATTAAGTGCTTCGCTACAGTGAAATGTTTCCAACTGATGGATATCCCTAAGCCTAACAACCAGTAAAAAAAAAGGGTGCCCTTCAAATATCAGAGACCCATGAACTCCAGCTTCCCTATACAGGATCTTATGAATGCAGTTAACCAGGGGGATGAGGCTGTGTGAGAATTTCTCTATTACAAAACAAAAAGATTCATGAATCTCTGATCTTTTCCTACAGAATATAAAAAATGTGCTGTAATGGCTGAAAATCAGAATCCAGGATTGCAGGATGTTCAGTATAGTGTGTGAAAACCATTGACAAATCCAGATGTATACCTGAGCAATATGTAGTACACCACTTTAAAATTTTATCCTGTAAACCCATGTACACTTCAATGTACACATGCTGTAAGTTTACAGAAGCTTTATGGACATAAACATAAATGCCATACCATTATAAGCACTAATTACAGCCCTGAGATCAGAACAAGCTTTTGTTATGGAACTGGAAAAAACATACACTCTTTTTCTTAACTCCACATCCAGTGCTTCCTATTGGAGGCTACATAAAAATCACCCTTCACAATGAAGGCAGGGAGATGAAAGAAGGAGCTTCAGACACTTTCAAAGCTGCAGATTGAATTGCCAAAACAGCTCTATTAAAACTAGTACAATGCAGACATGTTAAACCATTGCAAAATGAGAGCAGCAAGTCACCAGTTTCTTATTTTATCTTTTTCTACAATGTTTCATTGTCTAATGAAAGCTAAATGTTCTGTAGAGAGGAGTTCCACTGTATTTCTCTCAGGCTACCTCTAGATATATTAGCAAATACTAACTGTAGAAGAAAAACAGATCCTTAACGGTTGAAGTACACATTTTCTATGAAATGTTAATTAAAAACCAGTTATACAGCTGCCAAATACACCTGAGGAAGGTTTTCTGCTTTTTCATTGTTAGATAAAAAACAAGAAGTCGTATTCTTCAAAGTAAAACCATTACAATGAGGAAAAGAAAATTTATCACAGAAGGCTTCCCCTATATGCAAGAGAGAAGTTACTTCTGCAGAATTAAATAGTAATCCTGTTTTATCCTTAAATCTTTGCAGGAATCTTGTGTTCCTAATACCTATAGAAGATAATTCCTCAGACTTGTAGTTTTATATTTTTCAATCGAGTCCTTAAAAATCATTTCACACATCCTACTTGACCTTTTCCTTCTGACTTTTTAACTCAATTCTAGCCTTACATTTTTGAAGCAGTTCTCTTTACGCAGTNCTCCACCGTTCCAGCTTGGTGCTCTCGGAGCCCTGCACCGAGACCAGACTGCCCCGGGCTTTTATGAAACAAAAGCCCCTCGAGGTTCCTGGTTTTGTTTATCATTAATGTGTAGTTGTTGTTGTTTGTTTACTTCGTTATACATACTAGTAAAGAGCTGTTATTCCTATCCCCATATCCTTGCCTGAGAGCCAACTTAATATCAAAATTTTAATAATTTGAAGGGAGAGGGGTTGAATTATCCATTCCAAAGACAGGTCTTGCCCTCCCTAGCAGATACCTGTCTTTCAAACCAAGACACTTCATAAGCTACCTATTGCCCAAGTAGCTACATTTTTTTTCAGTGGGTTTTATACTCTAGCAATGACTCCTCTCTCATTTACAGTGCATACAGGATGTCTTTTGGGATTAATGCAGAACATTTGCATGCCCTGTACTTCAAAGGTCTAATATAGCAATTCTTATTCAAGCAGCAATTTTTATTCTCCCTCCCATGGTGGTTTGATCTCTACAAAAGTTTCACAATGACACACCTTGATTGTTTTGTCAGGGAGAAAATGAAAAAAAATCTTTGGATTAAGAAATTCTTACCATGTTATTACTGCCATACATTTTCTTGCTAGTAATTCTAGGGCATAATGTGTTGCTTGTGCTGCACTTTCTCCCAAGACAGTACCCACACTGATTGCCAACTCCAGTTCATTTCCACGAATCAGGTTTGCCATCGCAAGCTTGCTCATTGAAAAAATGATATCATTAATTTCAGCAGTTTTGGGCATTCATCATGTTGAGCATATGACATTCACGTATGAGGCTTTTTACAGATGGACAAATTATGCAATAATTAAACTCAACTATATACAGAGTCTCTTGAATGAGTAAATAATTGCGCACCACATGTTAATGTCTTTTTAAACAACCAAATAGATTTCCTTTAGCAGAATCTTCCTTTATTCAACTGAAGAGGTCATATAAATATGATACTTAAAAGGCAACTAATCTTAAGGACACTAGCATTCAAAGTGTATATTTCCCCCTCTCTTTTAATTAAAGGAGACTCAAAAACCCAATAAAACAGGAAGGATTATTCTGTTCTTACTCTTTCTGAGCAATCAGAGTTACCAATAGGCATAGCAGAATGTCAAACCCTATGAGACTACACAACAACATGAAATATGCCTATTTACAAATGTAAGCATTGACTGATTCTCAATTTCTCTCAGAACAGCTCATTGGGATGGAATTATATTTTTTGGGCAAGATAGAGGAAGAAAAACATGTTAAGTCAGCAACAACAAAATCCAGATAAAACGAGGAAAACAAACAATTTGTAAAACTACAAGCAAATAAAAAATGTAATAAAATGTTTCCTACACATCAGTTCCATTTTTCTGTTGAGGGGTGGGGTTTTTTTTCCTATTTACTTCTTCATATAGAATGTAAATTCTTCAAGGTGGATAACTGCATCTTCCTTAGCACAATAACTTCCAGTTCTGAATGGGTATTTTGAGTCACCATAAACAGTAACACTTAGATGTATATATCTAAGGTACTTAAGTATCTTATATAGTCTAAAATAACAAGATATTGTAAGTAAAATTTACCAGCAACATGCTACCTTTTGTGCATGAGAGAAACTTTGAATTTAATAGAATCAAGGGAATTTTTCTACTAACTTTAATACAATACCTATCTGACTCTGCATAAACATAAAAAAATCAAATGCCAAATATCATTTTAGAATGTGATACATACATTTTAAAACATGCGTGGAGATGTAAAAAATGAAGTCAATGTTGGCTTTTTCATCATTAAAGAAAAAAAAAATTACCTCTATATTTTCAACAGCCAGATGACAACATGCTGCAAGCACGGCATGGCCATCCTGGAAATACCAATCTGCCAGTTCTTTACTGACCTTCTGCAGCAGACTGCAAGGAAAAAAAAATGAATTCTGCAAGGTCACTTTAAGGTTGGAGTGCCTTGGGTCTTAATTTATGCAAAATTTACCACATTTTCTTCTGTACCCTAAAAGTTGCTATATTTGGCTCACAGATAATGACACTAGTAGCTTGAAAAATGCAGTCTCTTTGAGCTTCATCCACTACTTATGTTGCTGAATCAGTTTCCCAAAGTTTACATCAGTAAGAAATGTCTCTTCAGATTCACAGAAGAAAAATCAAATATCTGGATATCCAATCTGTACCTGTAAACTCTGACCAGTATTTCTCTAATTGCTCAGGTAAATGAAGTAACTACAAAGCCGCCAAACTGTTTTTGTTATGACACCTATAACTTGATAATGTAATTTAAACCTTTGAGTGCTGTTCTAGATAAGGAGAGGTGCATATTTGGGGTTTTTTATGGCTATGGACAATAAAAAATCATAGAATCATAAAATTGCTTGTGTTGGAAGGGACCTTAAAGGTCATTCTGTTCCAAGACCTCTGTCCATGGGCAGGCACGCCTTCCCCTAGACTGGGTTACTCAGAACCCCATCCAACCTGACCTTGAACACTTCCAGGGTTAGAGCATCCTCAGGTTCTCTGGGCAACCTTTTCCAGTGCCTCACTGCTCTCACAGTAAAGAATTTTTTCCTAACATCTAATCCAAACCTACTCTCTCAGTTTGATTTTATTTTACATTATCAGAACCTTCACTGATGACAAAGAGCAAAGATTCAGGAGGAGATAATGTGTAACAACAGGGGATCAAAGATATTTTTTAATGCTAAATCTTACTCACCAAAAGTTCTCAGTTAATATGCTATATATTTTAGTGAATGCATCTTAAATTGCAAGTGAAAAGGATATTTATATTTATAATACATACATGTGAAAAATCCATTTTGTGCTAGGAGGCACAATAGGGAAATTAATGTAGCATCAGGTAGTTAGTAGCTCCATGAAGTACTAGAAGATCCAACATTTTGTTGAACTCTACATTGCTGATGCCAAATTAGACCACTATGCTTTATCTCCCTTAATGACTTTACACTCTGCAGTAAGATGGGGTTTATAGTTATAAACTAGAACAACTTACTCATTATAATCATCTGTATTGTTTCCACCAGAACTTGAAGTTCCGCTTGTTGTGGAGAGTGATAACATCTGTATATTTCCTTCACAAGCGGCCTGGAAGTGAATAAAATACGGATTAATTAATGCAGAATTCAAACTGAAGATGAAATGAAATTTTTCAATAACAATAAAAATAATCTATGCTCCATAAAAAACTTTCCAAAGCCCAGTTATAACGAAGAAAATGTTTAAATGTTTAAACTAATGAACTTATTCACAGCTAAATCTTAGCCTAGTTTTATCTAGTCGTACAAGAATTACAGCGAAGCAAGAGACTTTTTCCTTCCTATGCATTTGTGCAAGATTTTTCAGCATTTGGATATAATGGATGGTGAAGGCTACCACCTTGATTTTTGCACCCCAAGGAGCAAGAAGCTCTGAGGGAAGGATGAAGTCCATAGATACTGCTCAGCAACTATACCAACAAATCTGGAAAGATTTGGAAAATAGTGGCTTAAGGTGAACTTTTTTTTTGTATCTGGCAATAATTTATTTCTAACATTAATTACAAAGAGATCAATGTGGGTTAAAATGAAACCAGTTGACAAAGTGGTGGTTGGTCAAGGGCTGGACTCAATGATCTCAGAGGTCTTTTCCAACCTAATTGATTCTGTGATTTTTTAAAATTCTTTCACATGATCTAAGATGTAACTGGGATAACACCATTAAACCTCAAGGCTCAGTTACAAAGGGAAGGTAAATCCTGGCATTTTGTTGAGCATTATTATCTTATTAAACCTTTGAGACAAAGACTATTCTATGAATTTTAATACCTCTGGATATCTCTCTTACATGAAAAATAAAGATCTTTCTGAAGCTTTAACTTGCTTTAAAGTTCAAATATTATAGCTTGTTAAATCTAAGCATATGTCAAAGTTATATTCTGTACATTATTCAGCTATTTAGCTAAAACATACAGATGATTTCTCAGTAGAAATTCAAGAGAAATCAAATCCTATGTGAATTTGATTAAGGGCAATACTGTCTGTTGAAAATCAGGTTCCACTTCAATTGACATTGAATATATCAGTTTTCATTATGGTAATTTGATTGTAGTTTAGAAGAATCAGGCTTTAAATCTGTAAACATGAGGTACCGCCTTCTTATGATTTCTGTATAAAAACTGGCCAATACCACATGGAAGTAAAGACTAGGGCATTGTTATTCTGCTGTTTTGCTAAAGTGAAAAGAGCTAGCCTTTTAAATATGCATGTCATATTCTGAGTTACAAGCTAAGCACTAAATACATCTCCCATGCTGGTATATATGTATTATACCTGTGCAACAAGTAGAGCCTCTTTAAGCTGACCTCTTGAAGTAAAGAAAGAAACCAGTTTCTTCACATCTCCAATAGCTATACAGTATGGGATGACATCATCATTTTCTTCCTGAATTAACTGATCAGCTCTCCTAATTAAACAAATTAATTAATAAACAAGAAAGATCTGCATATTTGAACAATCACTAAACTTATCTATATGGTCTAGGTGTTAGATGAAGCCGAATAAAGTTCATTGAAACCTATCAGCCGTTCCAGACTTAGAAACTGTGAATACTGCACTAAAGAGCTCTTAAAGTTGCAATTTATGTTCAACCCTTTGTTGTACAAAAAGTTGTTGAAATCCGCCACAGTTCTATCCCAAAGCTTACTGAACCAAGAGTAACATCACTAGAATGTTATAACAAAACACAAGTATATCTGGTGATAGTATCCATCCTTCCTACTTGTCTGTATCCTTTTATGGACTGAAGCTACAATTCACCATCACATTTTAATTAACTTACCTTTGCATTAACTTCCTCCAATATTTCATCGATACACCAGGTGCTACTGAGAGAGCTTTGTCCCACTAGAAGAATGCAGCAATACATTTAACTTGATCATTTCCATTTGAGAAACAGCCATATTTTAAACTAGTGTAACTTTTCTTCCATTAAAAATAGATTTGTCAAGAGTTAAATAAGGAATGAGCTATGTTTTAGACTGCATATGTTAAAAATAAATGGAACAAGATTACGCTTTTGGGGACTTGTGACCCATTAATTGCCTCCCCATTTTTGCTAGGGTAGCTGGTTTACAGAAACCTTCATATTTTTTTATTCTTCAATAGTGTTCTGATATCTTACCTCTCCAAGTTCTACCATTAGCTCACAATATCGCTGAATTTGTCCTAATCTTAAATGTATTTCTGCAGCTTCTTTGAGTCTTTCCTCTTTGCTTGGTGCACCAATACCACCTCCAAACTTAGACATCTTTACTGTTGTCAGTTCTTGTGCCTTGGACTGAGGGAAAAAAAAAATTAAGAAAATTTCTGTGATGAAAACAAGTTTTCTTAAGAATGGACTATTGCCAAATATTACAGCAGAATATAAAGGTTGTCATTTAAGAAAAAAAATTCTTTAGAGGAAAGGCTAATTGACAGAGATTGCAATGAGATTACAGTGAACTATGTTGATGTTGTTAAACTAAATGTGTTAGTGTTTTGTTGCACATATACATTTTCACTGATTATCTTCCTGTAATAACTTATTTTTTTTATTCTCATATATAATATTAATTCACCCAGATATCCCTCTTAAAAATCTTGGTATTTTGAAACTTAAAAAAAAAATTGTGAACATAAACCATACAGAGCTGAACATTGTACATATTACCATTATAATGATGTCCACATAAAGAAATAACAAAGATGGTAGGCTTAACTGGCAAACAACAGGCTCTGTGGTCTGATCTGTCTTGTCCCATTAACCTTAAGGCCAAGAAATCATTTATATTCCCAACTATTGCAATTTTTGTATTAGTTGGGAAGACAAGACTAAATTTCTTAATCTGGCAGAGTCTGAGAAACAAGCTGCAACAGAATTATATGTACAGGAAAAAAATAGCAAAGAGAGATTCCTATTTCAAGAATTCTTAGTTGAATTCTATCATCAATGCACAATGATGGCATTTGGCTATTCATGACTTTTCAGTACCCTATATCAAAGATGGAGAATGAATTTTTAACATTATTCACCAAAATAAAGTGCCATGTAGACCAATGGCAGCTCCCAAGGATCTGGGTTTTTTAAAAAAAATCCTACATTAATTTTTTTCCTCAGCACCTCTATATTTTATTATTATTTTCATGCTCAAGTCCAGAGTTGCTCTACATCCTTACTTCATCCTGAAATGTGTAGGTGCTGCAGTGCCATTATTTAGTTTCCTAAGTAAAAGAGAGTATTAGCAGTCAGCATTACCCTACTCCATACTTTCTCTTAAAGCTCTCAAACAAGCGTGTTAGTCAGCAAGAAGGGGAAAAATGCTTCTAATTAATGTGAACACTTAATCCAGGTCCACAGAATGACCAGCAATTACTGTAGTGACTCTAGGTCATCCGAGTTAAAAATGCATAAAATCATGTTGCAGGGATAAACAGAGTGCTGGCACTGCACAAGTCAAGATTTAATGTCTTCTCAGGCTAACTGGCTGAGAAAACTGGTTTTTTGGACACATGGACACACAAACAGAGCTTCAAAGGATTAGTGGAACAGCTGCTATTATTACAGTTAACAACACTAATAAACTTTAATCACTTGAGAGTCATAAGGAATGTAGGACACTCTTAAGGAGCCTGTGATTTTACAAAAGAGACAGCACCTAACAGCAAACAACAGGTGATACCTAGCAAGTATTAGCCCTGGGGCTGGCAAGTGATCCATACCAGTCGATCATCTTTCCTCTATTTACAATCCAGTCATTAGAGTATGGGATTCTTTAGTACTCATAAGAACTTCCTGACAGAACAATGAATCTGCATATTCTATATGAACCTTATATCTAGTTGTATATTCATAAATGCAGCTACTAATAAATTTATGACCTAGTACTTGAATTTCCTATTCTAATCCAAATCACTCTTAAGATGTATATCTTTATTAATGACTGGTTCTTGCCGTTCCTTCTTCCAGAGAGCTACAGAACATATTTCTGCAGACTTTCCCCCATTTTCAGACATAAATTTCCCTGTCTGTACATCTGAACATAGCTACACACTTCATGTTTCTACAAACAAATAATTTGACTTTAGTGAACATAAAAGTACAGTGTATATAACAGGCAAGACAAACTCGCTTCATACCTGAAACTGTAGTGATGATTGCTTTGTAATTTCTTTTAATTGTTTTGAAAAATGCTTTTCGAGTTAATAACTGTAACCTAGCATTTTAACACTGAGTATGCATGAAGTCACACAGACTCAGCTAGATACTATTGTAACAGACTACTATTGCAGTGAAGAACTGGTATGGCACAAATACCTTTGGACATGAAGTGACCTTTTGTAAAGCATTCAATATTATTTTTAAACAATGAAACACTACATAGACTAACAACCATTTTCACATATTGTTTGTGCTTCACTTACCAGTCTAAATCTAATGAGGTGTTTCATATGCATAATTCCTTTGCAGTAGTTTTGTGGAAGCAAACTGTCATCCTGTCCTTTTATTACAGCAACCAAATCCCATAAATTTTTGCTGCCTCCTGGAGGCTAAAATTGTTAGAAGAGTTTTATTACAGTTATGTTCAAGAGAGAAACTTGAACTTATAAAGACATTGGAAAACATTTGTCAGTCAACTCCAAGAAATAAAAATTCAGATAATTTCAATATTAGAACCTTTATTATGAAAACATGTTATGTTAAAACAGGTTATGTTGAAACACTATGAATTAGTTCAAGATTATACAAGTCCTTCAGCCCTCTTGAAGGCTGTAAAGATAGAGTGAGATCCATGAACCTATTTGGTTATGTGCGGACACAGCTGAGGACTCGCCATTAGAGTTTTCCCTTTTGCTCTCAAAGAAATAGAAGATATCTTGTTTCTACTGCTGGCACAAACTAACCTTCAGCTGCTGGCATGCAGGAGCTGACCCAGGACTTGTTTACCACTTTGCCTAAAGCAAAGGCCTGGGCCAGGTAGAAAAGAGCTTCGAGGCTTAACTGCCACAATTTGGCTTACTATCTTAATATTAAATCTTAAAATAGACACATATAGTGTAACGGTATATGCACAAATTCGGTTTTTTTTAAATAAATTTTAAGCATTTCTATCGGTCTAGCCTTTGAATCAATCAAACGCATTTTCTGTACTCAAAAAGCACTGAGCATACCTGATCAAAAAAGCTTTTGTTCTTGGAAAATTCCAACATTCTTAAAACACTTTTATGTTCAAATAAACATGAGAAATCAAAATTTATAACTTCTGTAAAACCAGGAATTCCATAAATATATATTTAACAAAAGAGAAAATGTCTAAGTTTGAAATTGAGAAAGACTGTTTCATCATTTCTAAATTATACACTTCAATTTAGCTGGAACTCAAACCAGTATTTTGGATGAACTGTCTTTTTAGATCAATATTGTGACTTAAATTACAACAGTGTTTGACACAAGCTCCCGTAGTAGTAGAACCTGTAGTTCCAAGTCATTTTGTCCTTGTTCTACCTCAAGTGCAGATCCTAAGCAGGTAAGAATTCACAGGAGCCCATATTTTTAACTCATTTGCACTGAGAGGCTACAGCAATTTATAGAAAATATTACTGTGCAATGGAGAAAATACAATAGATGGCTACAGAGGCACAGGTCATCTGGATCTACAGTTCCTAAAACATAAATAGCAATTTGGACACAGACACTTGGGCAGTTCAAAACTTATCGGTAATGAGGGTGTTCTCTTGGGTAATTACATGATTAAAAATTTAAAAATTCAAAAGCAGTTTGATCAATCACATAATTTCATTTTCTTCAATAGCACATTAATGTCAAATTAACCTGTCCTAAAGAAAATTATATTATTTCACTAATTAACCTTTGCAAAAAGCTGGTTTGTTTTTTGCAAATCTAAATTAGTGAAATTTGTTTTTCACAACTGACAAACAATTCAATCATGGACATTTTTATATGCCAACCTGTTAAGAAATGAATTGATTTCTGCCTATTTTCCAAGCTCCCTCCAAGAAAGAGAGAAAAAATGGTAAACAAAAAAGAAATCTCAATTTTGGAAATTGATTTCAGAAAAGAAAGCCATGCACAATTACAACATCTGTAAGTTTGCAGAATACTTACTGAAAAAAATTCTGAAAACCACCTTAGTTTTTTTCCTTGAAGATTTCCTGACAATTTTTCCAATTCTTGTTTAATATCCCTGGAAACTTTACCACACAGCAAAGGAGGAGCTCCAGAATCTACAGCACGATCTAACACACACAAAGATTTACATATGAATTAAAATAAAAAACAACCAAAGGAATAGGAATATAAACATAAAAAAAAATTTAAAAATGCTTTATACAATTTGCTTACCTGTATTGCCTATAATATCATCCCAACATCTGTCTGTTATGATATTTATTTGTAGAGGGTTTATAAGAGGTGTCAATGACCAGAGTCTCACAGTGGAATCACGAGAGCAGGATGCCATGGTAAATGGACGACTAGGATGACACGTTAATCCTAGTAGAGGGGATATGTAAAAATGTAGTCAAATAATTTTATCTAATAACCTGTTTGATAAATTACTCTATAAATCTCAAAACAGAGTGCATATCAATACAGAAATAGAACAAAATTTAAAAGATATTACCATATACATCTGCACCATGATCATAAACTGTGTCCAAGCATGTTCCATCTCTTGTGTCCCAGACTCGAATTGTATAGTCCCAACTGCCAGATATTAGAAGGTAAGGAATTTCAGGATTCCACATCAGTCCCCGTACTGGAGCTGTATGTCCACTAAGAACATTTATACAAGCATCTTGTGTATAATCCCATATCCGAACAGTACTGAAACAGGATAAAAGAGAGCAATCTACATCAGATCACCTACTGAAATATAATTATCTCTCTACTTCAGCAATATTTTAAGCTTCAAATTTATCAGAATACTTATTTGCATCACATCAGGGCTCAGAGTTGTAGTGAAAGGGGTTAAATCTGTCTGGAGACTGGTCACCAGCAATGCTCCTCAGGGTTCAATTCTAGAGCCAGTTGTGTTCAATGTATTTTATTGTCAAGAAGTTTGCTATCAATTTGTCTCCTGAAATGAATCACTACACTATGAACTAATAGATTTTGCTTCAAGCATAAACCTCTAATGAATGATAATGAGAAAGCAATAGAAGCCAATACCCTAAACTTTACAAAATATCCTTTACAAAAATAGCTTGTATACTCTTCAGGGAAGTGGCTTAGAATCATAGGAAATTGCTTCCTCCTGCGTACCATGGACCGATGTGCTCTCCCTCAAAAGTGATGGCATCAAGCAAAAAACCTGAAATGCCCAATATTCATTTAAATTCTCTGCAGATTCTACTTAAGTATACTTTTGAAAAATATCAAATAAGAGCAGGTTTTGTGCCTGTTTCTTCAGCTATAATGTAAACATGTGGTATCCTCCTTGTGCTATTCCTTGCACTAACAGTATCAGGCACTGACCCTACTCTTGGGAAAGCATTTGGAAACTTGCACTACTACAGCAGTTATGACAATTTTAGATAATGATCCTGCTGCCCAAGTACTACATAAAGCTAAGAGCAAAGCTAAAACCTCAATCTGAAAAAGGCAGAGATTTAGATTATTAAGTATTGACAACACCATTACAAGTAAAGATGTAAGTTTCTTCAACAGTCCTACTTGAGGTTTAAGTTTTCTTATAGTTCAGAAATACTCACCCATCATCAGAGCCACTGCAGAGGATCCCTTCTCTGAGAGGAGACCACCGTACATGAAACACCTTTGAAGTATGCCCAGTAAAAACTTTCAGTGGTTGATCAGAGCTGGTTGCCAAGTAGTAAACACGAACATTTTTATCCTCACAACCAGTAGCTATCATGTCTCTGCAAAATCAAAACAGCGAGACCCTTGGTGACAGAGATGATAAACGTTTTTTTAGATTTAAAAAATATGATGTACAATTTGCAATTTTTTTTAAATAGCAAATTTTTGCTTCTCCTTCATCTCTTCAAGATTTAGCTATCGATAATCCAATTTAAAAAAATAAATCAGAAAAAAGCTGATAAAGATCCATTAGTTGCAATGGGCAAGATATTTGCACTAGCTTGACTATGCACCCAATACACAACTATTATTAAATTGAATTACTATATATTTAAAAAAAAACAACAACAAAAAAAACCCTCATGTCATTATTAGGAATTATCTACAAAATTTACACGTAATCACAATGTATTTAGTTGTCTACAACATCTTCATAATGACTTAGCAGTCATTACAAGGACACCAATCTAAACCCCTCTTTCCTGATATTGAATGTCTGCTTCTTCTCCCCCCATTATATAGTCAGCTAGATATTTTTTTCCTCTCATCAATATGAAACTATCCTCCTTTGAAAGTTAAGAAAGTTCATAGTGATCAATGAAATATACCACTGGGAAGAGAGAGCTACTATTGATATATGCTACTTTGGAACAGATCATTTCAGTGTTTTACTATCGCAGTGAATAACACATTCTAGATAACTTTGTGTTAGTTTACTAGTAATCAATTTAAATAGTAAATATTGTCAATTCTTTGGGTTAATTTTTACTTACTTGTTGTTTTGACTCCAATCACAGCCAAACACTGCAGCAGGATGTTTGTACTTGTGAAGAACATTGCCATCAATGGTTCGAATAATACTGAAATCAATTACAATGTGATAAGAAAAAATACATTCTGGGTAGGCTATCCAAAATTAAGTTTTATTCTGTGCAAATGAGCCAGAGAGCAAAAAGATATACACAAAGGATAGGAGAAACAGCCACAAACAATATCAACCCCTCAATTACAACATTTAATTGGATGTTGATTGTACAACATCTAACTTGACTTCAGTATCTATGTTTCTTCAAAGGGGCTTTAAAGATGTTCACTGTGGTGCATCTTTCTTGAAAGGATCCTCATAGCCCAGAATCAAAGTTGTAGTCATGGCTTTAAGGCACAAATAGATCTTTATGAATTAAAAAGAAAGTTGATTGTTTTCTAAAATTTCTGTCCATTATGTTTGAGTCGGAATGACACAATAGCAGAGGAAACAAATGAAGAAAGATTTTTAAAATGTACTGAAACACAATATATGCAAAATTGGTTTCAGTGGACATTCATGCATTTTTAGAAATGAGGTATTATACTCCTGTGATAATATGCTTGTAATTATTTTATTCTAAAACAGTACTTTTTAGTCCTTAAAACAACAAATAAAAAAATAAAAATAAGGACAAGTAAGGCTGGATGGCTTTTGAAAAGTGTCCTCTACAGATAAGAAACCTAGAAGGATATTCTTGCCCAAATAAAAATCAGTATTTAGTCTCACTATCAGTGTGTCTTAGACACTATTCCTTTTGAAAACGTTTCCTTTATTTTTTTCTTAAAATCATGAAAAATATACCCTAACAAGTACAGAAGACTAATATAATTTTTGTCCAGTAAGAAAAGTTTTAAAATTAATTACTGAGAGTACTGCCAAAATTTATGGACTTGAGAAGTGCATTTAGCAATTTTCTTTCTTCCAATAACACTCACCAAAATCCATCACTGCTGCAGGTTGCTATTCTTTTGGAATCTTTATGACTCCAGGCAATGCAGAAGATTCCATTCTTTCCATGCTTCAAAAAATGCAAAATACCTATCAATAAGAAATAATTCACCCCTTTTTCTCTCATCTATTGACTCATCTTTTTTACTTTATTCTCCTATAAGCTTCATTGCTTTTCTCCCAGTATAATATACTATATAGCCACATTATAATGAGTACCCAATATAAGCTGGATGTTTGTGAATCCAAGTCCAAAACATTTGGATTATGGAGATTGGTAGTAAGATGGCTATAGCCTCCAGGATCCAAGAGACAAAACTGGGTCAAGCTGAAGAATGAACAATCCATAACTATATAAGCGTGACGCTTAAAGTACACTGTGGACAATCAAGAGGGATCTTTGGGCCTTGGGACAACTGCTCAAGGGATGTGAAGCACAAGTTGTGCTCTCTTCTGTCCTGCCAGTTGCAGAGAATGATGTGGCAAGAAACTGGAAGATCATGCAGATGAACAACTGGATTTGATACTGCTGTTACCAGCACAATTTTGGGGATTTTGGTCACGGATCAGTTCACACAACACCAAGCCTGCTGGCAACAAATGGGGTCCAGCTGTCTCAGAGGAGAAAAAGGATCTTAGTTCAGGAATTTGTAGGGCTCATTGTGAGAGCTTCAAACTAGGTTGGAAAGAGGCCAGGCTTGCCAGAGAGAATGTTTAGGGAAGGGAAGAACAATAGAAACCACTCTAGTAGCATAAGGAGGCTTAAGAGGCAGTACCTGGAGCAACCACAAGCAGCCAAAGACATAATCACTAGTCAGGGCTATGGGGCACCCCTTTGCATGTCGACTGGGATGTGGACACAATCAAATTCTGCTATAAGGTGCCTGTAACCCACCACACGCAGTGTGAGGAGCAAACTGGATGAACTAGAGATCTGTGTGCAGTCACAGGCCTTTGATCATGCTGTGATTACAGACACATAGTGGGATAGCTATAATGACTGGAACGTTGCCATGAAAAACTACACGCTGTTTAAGAAAGACAGGCCAGGAAGTCACAGTGGTGGAATTTCCCCCTGTGTGAGGCAACACTTAGGATGTATGAAGTTCTCTCTTGGGCTGGATGATGGGCAAGTTGAGAGGTCATGGTTTGGATAAAAGTCACTGTTGCTGGTGTTTGCTATAGGCTGGCTGATAAGTAAAAAGAAGTGGATGAAGCCTTCCACAGTCAAATAGAAGTAGCCCCAGTGTCACAGGCACTGGTTCTTGTGGGGCACTTTAACTACCCTGACATCTGCTGGAGAAGCAACACAGTGAATCCCAAACAGTCCAAGAGGTTCCTGGAAAGTGTTAATGACAACTTCCGGTCACAGGTAGCAGAGGATCCCGCAGGGAATGTTTTGCTGCTTGAACCTCATACTAACAAGGAAAGCCTTTTGGGAGATGTGAAGGCTGGGGGAAACCTTGGATGTTGTGACCATGAGACTGTGGAGTTCAGTATTAGGCAAGGTGGAAGCAGGGCAGCAAGTAAGATACAATCATGGACTTCAGCAGAGATACCTTTAGTCTCTTCAGGAATTTTCTTCAAACAGTTCCATGGGAACACACCTTGCAGGGAAAAACGGCCCAAGAGAATCAATTAATATTCAAGGGTCACTTTCTCCAGGTTCAAGAACAATGAGTGGTCACCTTCCTGGATGAACCTCAGTCATTACTTAAGTGCATGGAGGAAATGTACAGGAGAAAGAAGCAGGGTCAGGTCACTTGGAATTAATATAGAGAGGTTGTCAGAATAAGTAGAAATGACATAAGGAAGACAAAGGACAAAAGCTCATCTGGAATTAAATCTGGCCAAGGATGTCATGGACAACAAGGAGTGCTCCTTCAACTCCCTTAGTAACAACAGGAAAAGAAAGGATAATGTAGGCCCATTACTAAATGGAGGGAGGACCCTTGTAACAGAGGATGCAGACAAGATAGAGTTACTGAACACCTTCTTTACAACAGTCTTCACTGACAAGACCAGCTCTCACAAATCTCTGACTCAAGAGACTAGCACAGAATGTTGGAAGGAAGACTTTCCCTTGATCAAAAAGAACTGGGTTAGAGAAAAACTTGGTGCCCACAGGTCCATGGGCCCTGACAGGATGCATCCAAAAATGTTGAAAGAGTTCTGGTTATTACTACAGTGAGGGTGCTCATAGTCATCTTTGAAAGGTCATGGTAATCAGGAGAGGTGTCTCAGGTGAGGACTGTAAGAAAGCAAATGTCACTCCAATCTTCAAAAAGAGGAGGACCCAGGGAACTAATAGCCAATTAGTCTCACATCAATTCCTGTAAAGTGCTTCATTCTGGAGGTCAGGTCTATCCACATGGATGACAAGAAGGTGATCAGGAGTAGTCAGCATGGATTCACTAAAGGTTAGTTACATTTGACCAACCTGATTGCCTTCTATGATGACACAACTACCTGGATGGATGAGGGGAGAGCAGTGGGTATTGCCCACCTTGACATCAGCAAGAATTTCAACACTGTTTCTCACAAAGTCCTCATAGTCAAACTCAGGAAATGTGGACTGGATGAGTGGACAGTGAGGTGAATTAGGAACTGGCTGAACAGCAGAGCCCAGAGAGTTGCAATCAGTGGTGAAGGGTCTAGTTGGAAGCCCATCAATAGTGGTGGTCCCCAAGGTTCAATACTGAGCCCAGAATTGTTTAGCTTGTTCATCAATGACTTGATGAAGGGGGAGATGCCTCCTCAGCAAGTTCACTGATGACACAAACCTGGGAGGGGTGGCCAATACCCCAGAGTGCTGTGCAGCCCTTCAGGGGGACCTTGGCAGGTTGGAGAGATGGGCACAGACAGCTGAAATTCAGCGAAGGCAAATGCAGGGTCCTGCACCTGGGGAGGGAAAACCCCAGACATCAGACGAGCTGGGGCCAACCGGCTGGAATGCAGCTTGTGGAGAAGGTCCTGGGGGTTCTGGTGGACACCAAGATGTTCATGAGCCAGCAGTGTGACCTTGTGGCTAAGAAAGCCAATGGTGTCCTGGGGTGCGTTAGGAAGAGCATTGCCAGCAGGTCAAGAAATGTGATCCTGCTCTTCTATTCTGCCCTGGTGAGGCCACATCTGCAGTGATGTGTCCAGTTCTGGGCTCCTCAGGACAAGAGAGACATGGAGCTTGTGGAGAGGGTCCAATAGGGGGCACCAAAAATGATTGCTCTCACAAGAAAAGGCTGAGAAAGCTGGGCCTATTCAGTCTTGAGAAGTCACAACTGAGAGGTGATCATCAATGTCTGTCAGTATCTGAAAGGGAGGGTGCCAAGAGGATAGGTGGTGCTAAGCAAAAGGTGCTGCTTGGTGGTGCTAAGCAAAAGGACAAGAGGCAATGGGCACAAATTGATGCACAGGAAGTTCCATCAGAACATGAGGAAGAACGTCTCTGTTGTGTAAGTGACCAAGCACTGGAACAGATTATCCTGAGTAGCTAGGGAGTCTCCCTCTCTGGAAGTATTCAGAACCATCTGGATGCAATCTTTTGCAAAGTGTTCGAGGATGACCCTGCTTGAGCAGGGAGGTTGGACCAGATGACCCTGTGGTCTCTTCCAACCTTATTCATACAGTGATTCTGAATAAAGGTTAGTTACTTTTTGGAATAATGAAGTTAGTGGGCATGAAAAATTGTGATATGAGAAAACTCAATTGGGATGTGTATCAGGACCAGTACTACAGCAGCGATATTTACTAGCACAAATGCAAATATCAGTATTAGAATGCCAGAACGCCTGAAGGTAGGTATATTTGTTTTCTGCTCATGCTTCTCTTCACACCCCCACCTCTCTTTTTAAAGAGCATCCCTTGTATATTGATACAGATCCTATACGTAAATAATTATGTCTGTAAAATCTGAACATCACGGCTATATACCAGGAATATACAAAATAGTGTAAAATACTACAGCATAGTATTACACATCTCCTTCCGTCAATAAAAATGCTTTTATTTCAGGACTTAAAAATGCCAGGATAAATTTCAGGTAACACAAGGCAAACTACTAAATGAGTCATACTGCTTAGAGTGCTGCAAAATGCAGCTTTATTGATCTAGATTTCAGGTACTGAAAGTTTTTTCTAGTCCTTATGTTTGAAAAATACAGAACACAGTTTTCATTTTGATGCTGAGTCTGTATGTCCATATATGTTTACACAGTTAAGAAGGAATCAACTATGCTTTTGCCATGTATCCCTACAGGATCAATTTTAAGGTAATGGAGTCCATCTGGTTCTTTACCACTCTCATATCACAAATCCAGTAGGAGGAAGTAAAAATACTTCTGCCACACATGTGAACTGGCACCCACAGAACTCCATAGATTTTTATACTATAGCACCTTTTAAAAACATATGTACTTTGGCCATCTCTATGGATGCTAGAGGGAATGACTAGCATACATTTCATATAGACAAAAAAAGTAGTAATCTCGTTTTACCTCACTGAATCTGGTTATCATTTTGCCTTTTCGAACATCCCAGATAAAGCCACCATTTCTGGATGTTCCACCTGCTATGCAGTTCAGATTTCCTTTAAAGAAAAATGTTTGCAAAATATTACAATAATTATAAAATCAGAATATTGTCTGACAGTAGTTCTGCTTTAAATTGAAGAAATGTAATATGAACAGAAGACATCAATGGTACATGAACGTGAATTTTCCATAGTTTAAGGCCAGCATTTGCTACTAAGTTATAAACATCAATTTCCATGAAAGCCTGATGTTTTTCTTACATTTCTGTTTAGATGAATGGTCAAATACAAATTGTATTGCTGTAAAAAGTATCTTGATGCCTGCCGAAAGTCCTGCATGTAAGAAATTAATGATCATGATGTATATGACTCAAACTGAAAGAGAGGTAACCTCAATGTTTCAAGCTTAAAGTTGTAGCAACTACAGCATTTTCCTTTAAAGTTCCCTACCTATAAAGACAAATCATAAAAGTGAGAGAGAACATCTAACAGTATTTTGTTTTCTTAGTCTTGCACTACTGCTGCACCGAAGACCATCAAGAATCTGTAACCACACTCCACAGGGTGGAAAATCTGAGTGCAAAACTCCACAGTGAGAACCTGAAAACCTGAAAATTCAATTCAGGTCTAATCCAAAAGCCACCAAATTCTCCTCACCACACTGACTGTCCATCCCAATATAGCTATGCTCTTCATAAATAGCAAATTTATAGGAAAGTTTTGACTATTAATTTATTCCAAGCTTCAGAGGCAGAAAAGACAATCTATGCAGGAGTCTAGCAATGTAAATATATGAATTGGGAATAAACTCAGGTAGGAGAATGATAAAAACATTTTTTTTAGAGGAAAAACAAAAAGGAGTAATAACTTTTCTCAAAGGTCTTCTGAGACCAAACAAATGGTGGCATGCATTAGATTACATATTAAGAACAAAATACAAGGCAGATAGGAACTGTCTGGGAGTAAGGTGAAAGAAGCACCAGAAGTTCTGGCTGGGAGTGACGGGAGCTTTTGGACAGGGCAGTAAGGAATAAAGTTGAAGCATGTGCTTCCAATTTATTAAAAAACAAAACAAAACCAAAAGGAACAACCCCACACCCCTCCTGCAGCAAACTATTCATTAAACATGAGATACAACTACAAATTGAATTTAAAGTTCAAAACTAAATAACTAAGCATAAGCACTGTAACTCATATTGCTGTGATGTCCATATAGCAAGACAAACTATTTGTGAGGAGCTATAAGGTGCAAGAGACTCTCTGAAATGAAAAAGTGCAAATTTATTTCACATACCAGACTGCATTAAGCTTCCCACCACAATATTTTTCTCCTGTAAGTTATTATTTCTTAAGAGCTTAAAAGTGCAGGTAAGAACAGAGAGATGAATTATTTAGATTTTTTAAAAATACATCTACTGTCCAGAGAAATAAAACACAAGGAAGGCAACCTATTGTCAACTATTGACAACCATCAGAAGTGTACTTTCAGGTACACCAAAGAGGGTTATGGAACAGTTTTGAAAACAAAATTTCCTAGTGACTGCAGTGATTTGTCTAAAAAAGTAGAACCTTTACAGAAAAGACAATTCCTATTCTAATAAGGTTAAAGCAGAGTTCTTCAGTGATTAGACTCCTACACAAAGAAGGAAGAAAAAGAGCTAAATACATATGTTCCACTATTTCAGCACAAAACATAAACTGAATTTCTTTAAGTAGCTGCTTCTCATGCAAAGCAAGACATTTTGTCATCTGTATAATGCCATGTTAGAAATGTTCCGGAGATTTTCCTCCCTCCATTCTGAGTATGAAATACGCAGCATTACTCAGAAGAGTAAGCTTCAGCAAGGTCTGAAGAATTAAACTCTTCTGGTTTCACAGATAATTTTGTTTAAACCTGATTAGATGCCTTTCTATATAAAACTAATTCTTTTATATGAAAACTTCTGCGGTCAAAGGACATTTAGACGTACAGCAAAATATTCTTACCTGGAGCCCAAGAAATGGAATAAATAACCCCCTCATTACCAGGAGATGTATAAACCGCTGATAAAGTATTTATGTCCCAAACTTTTATTGTGCCATCAAATGAAGCTGTAGCAAGAAGATCAGGGTTATCAGGTTTGAATTTGCAATCAAAGATGGTCTCAACATGTCCCTTAAACAAAAAAAATATTTAATCCATTTTTATTACATTTGATTTTTTTTGTAAGTCCAATTCTAGATCAAACTCTAAAATATATTGTATTTAATTTACCTGTCAGGTCAATTAAGAGTTCCAAAACCCCTTTATATTTAGACTTATCAGTCAAAATTAAAAGGCATAAAGTAACTTGGAGTACAACATGCTCTTTCATAGATTGTTATTAGAACCAGAAAAATTCTTTCCTGAAACCACAGGGTACACAATGTCAGGAACTTGTTAGCATTTTCTGTTGGAACTATGTTGCTAAAAAATTGAATTTAAAAAACTAACAAAAAAACCCCACAAACAATTAAAACAGGAAGTTCTATCCTTTTGGTATAAAGTACCTGACTGAAAAAAATAAAGCTATGTATGTTGACCATGTTCTACAAGTTGTCTAGTACCCCACTGTGTTTCTAGACACAGTCTATGCTCTATTGCAGTTTAAACTTCAATCCATTAGAGATTTCTTGAATCAATTGTTTGTGTTTCAAGACATTTTTAGAATTTAGACTGGTAAATACATGAAACACAGGTATTATGTGAGAATTTTTTAAAGTCTCAGTTGGTTTATAGGACCAAACCCAAGGGAAATGGAAAGAGAAAACCAACCGGCAGCCTCTATTCAAATGCATATGGGAGTACAGCTGAAAATCGTTAGGGTTTTGTTTGTTCGGGTTTTTTTTTCAGTGTAAAGGGAACTTGGAAAGAGGAAAAGAAAAATATCCTTAAGAACCTCAGTAACCAAAAGCCTGATGAAGAACGGGGTCATCTAATAAGTGTTAAACTCATTTCTGAATTTCAGCTTAAAAAAAAATTTAATAATTCAGTCTTTGTAATGTTAAACCGAGTGCATTCACTATATAGCTCTCTGATGAAAAGACTCAAACTTTTATTTTGAATTATAGAAAACCCACTTGATAAAATTTCTAAGAATGTCATCAAAGTAAAATTTCAGTTTAAAAAAATAAACAAAAGAAGTGCTTAAATCTTTATTTCTGGTTTAAAACAAACCGTCAGAATACTTCCAACAGAATTCAGTAATTTCTGATAAAAGATTACTTTAAATTTCAGAACTGTCATGTTTCCTAGAAATCTGGGCTCTTTTTAACAAGAGAAACTGGTTTACACTACTGCAAAGACTTCATTCTCCATTTTTTTTTCTGTTAGAAGAAAGTGCATAAGCCAAATAAACGCTCTATTCAAAGACAGAGATGAACCATACCAAATCTCTAAGGAAATCCCACTTTTTGGCTCCCATGTCATAAAGCCCCACGCCACCATCCATGAAGCAACAGACGGTATGACCAGGAGGAAGAGAAAATGCTTGGTTTTGGGTTAAAGTTGGAGGTGGAACAGCCTCACTTGTTGAAGATGTATGGTGATTTTTAGTAGGATACTGTGATGAACATGCTTAACAATATAAAGCAAAAGACAAAGAGAGAAGATTATTTATTTCAATAATAAGTAAAATTATAAGGAATAGAATGCTTGTATTCTAATTAGATTTTAAACAAAAGAAATGGAGAATTCCTGTATGAAGCCTGACCTACTAAAGAAGGGCCTTATAAAGTACTTGATCCTTTATGCATTTGTCTAATCCACTAGCAACAAAAGGTACTTTAATTAAGAACTAAATAGCTGACCAACCCTACAGAAATTGATCTGGGCATAACAGCACTCAGAAAAAAGATTTTCTTAAGTTGCAGCCATTACAATAAATAACAATCAAAATTACACTTACACTTTTTCTTTGGAGGAGAACTTAGCACATGCAAGCCATGGAAACCAGTTTGCTTCAATTTAAAATTATCTATAGGTGTTGTACGTGAAACATTCCAAACACGTAACACACCAACCTGAGAATCTGAAGTTTAAAAAAACAAAACAAAACACCAAGGTATGTACTTTGAGGAGTGATTTAAACAAAAATACAGCAGTGAATTAAACTTCTAGTCCTAAGAACAATTTTATAAGCAGGCACTCTCAACTCCATAGAATCACCGAATAGTTAGGGTTGGATGGGACCTCTAGAGATCATCTAGTATAACATCCATGGCATCCTATTTATCCTACATTTACCACTCTGGCCATATCACTATTAACAACAATTATTATTAACATTAGCTATTTAAACACAGAAAAATTCTATGGAACTTCTCTCATTATAAAATATTCTGCCAGTCTTCATTTTCTTATTCATTAGTTCAACCTGAGCCATAATGTCTATGATGTAGAAAAGAGAGGAAATGGATTTTTTTCTTCTTTTAAGTTTTTAAATATTTGATGTGACATCAATTAGTACAATGCATTTTTATCCCTATTCCCAAAGGAATTCATATATTTTTTGCTAAAGGGTGCATGAGGAAAATATTGCTTAGCCTAAAAATTGTAGAAAGTCACATATTTATGCAGCTAAAATTTTTAAAACGTAAAAAAACTGCTCAGTGTAGTTTTATTATTTTCCAGTTTTGTGTTACGGTTTTTTGGTTTTTTTTTTTTTTTACAATTCATGTGTGTTTCTTCTTATAAAAATATTATGAAACAGAAAAATCAAACTTAGGGTATCAGTTTTGAAGACTCAGTCCTGTTTTTGTTATCTTTGTATAAATCAGGAAATAAAAAACTTACCTCCAGTGATAAACATTCCAGGTGCACTAGAAACCCAGGCTAAACACTGAACAGATGCTGCTGCACTCGGAAAACTAAAAGTTGTGATACAGGACAGAGATTCAGAATCAACTAGTCGAATACCATTATGTAAATTAGCAACAAGAAGGTAATCAGTTGACAAAGGGTCCCACTCCAGAGCTGTAACTGGATCCTCTTCGTCTGTTCCTTCAAGAGACTCTGGTCTTAAGACATGTTTCTGATTTTTAGAACCTTTAAAGCGCACAAGGAAAGAGGTTATTTAAAAATTAAATCATATATAGCCTTTCAATAGTTACAAGGTTGGCAAACATGATTTTTTTCCTCTCTCCCTGAAATTTTCACTAGCCTGCTCTGTTGTCTGCACCAGTGAAAATCATGAAGCTATCTTTGCAATATTTGACTTAGAGCGTTTCTTTTTCTATCAGATTCGACTTTATGTTTAATACAGCAGAAACCAGAAACAGCTGTCAGGTTTATAAACATAATTTTCTAGGAAAGGAAAATATGTTAAATCATATACATTGTTCTAAGGATTTCTGTGAGTAAAGGTCAGCAGCACAGCATAAAACGCAATCCATTTGACTGTAAGTAAGCCTGCACACCACAGCAAATACAGGCAAAATAAAGGCTGTAAGAACCAGAAAAACATTATGACAATAAAGGCTTTTTCTGAACAGCAGCCTTTAGATTTTTTTCTTCTTTAAAACTATGTATGCAGCTATGAAGTGTTTACAAATTCTGTAGCCAAAACAGACCATTATCTACTTTGACACCTACAAAAAAGATGCCATATTTCCCTTGATGTTCCATATTATCAAAACCCTACCATTTTTAATATCATATTTATCTCCCAATTTTTATTTTTACAGAGAGATGAATCTTAGTTTCGTAAGACATTGTACAGTCCATATGAAATAGATCTGTATTTTTGAAGTTGTGCTCTTGTAACAAATTTTTTTTTTTTTTTTTTAAATACTGCTTTTCTAGAAATAAGGAATTGACACCTTCCATTACTCAGCTTCAATCGAGTTTTCAGTTTTGGTACTTGTTCATACACATTACATCTAGGTCAACTTTATAAAATCAGGTACCAGAAATGGGAGAAATAATTTTGGACTGCACAACAATTAACAGTATAAACCAATTTCTTGATTCCATTTTTTTTTCACTCTTCTGAACCATTTGGAATAATAGAAGTATGATAATTTCTTTAATTTGCCAAAAACTTGCGAAGTCTCACTTTTTTAACAATGTCCCCTGCTTACATTACAGCTCACCTTTTTATTTTACTGCAAATTAACATGAAATGAAAAACAGACAATAAAGCAGAGTTGTCATGTTTTGGTTAGCTATACAAGAACTAAAAACAAAAAGTCCTTGAGTGACTGAAGCCATCCATATTCAAACACTTCAGCCCCAAGAAAGCACAACCACCTGGAGGGAGAGTATAAGACAGTATCTACCTAAAAGCCATTCAGTTTTACCTGTGTTTCAAAAAAATAATCTAAAAGCAACCTCATGAAAACCCTAACTGTTAAATTTTGTTTTCCATTAAAAGAAGACACAAACAGTATGAATCATGCAACTGAGTCACAGGTCATTTAAGTAAGCTGAGTTTATTTTGAGAACAAATAAAAGGGAAAATGTTTGGCTCTATATGACTGCATTGAATCTCCCTAAAAATTGGGGATTAATCTTATATTCTTGTATATATTTTCTTTACACTATATGTTCTGATACAATAATGCATAGTCTAGAGTTATTGAAAAAGAAAATACAGCCATGGGAGAGAAAACTAAGTAGATAGCAACAGTGAAAAAAACATTGCGTAGTCTTCTCCTTATGCAGATTTTCACCCAGCTGTATATAAACTTTCAAATTTTATTTCTCTGTTGGAAATGAACAATCTTATGTATGCTGGGAACAAGCAAACAACTTGTATATATATTTTTAATTTTAAATTATTTGAATAAATATGTGTAATATTACAATAATAAAGAAAACTATCCTAAATACAGAGAAAGGCAGAATTCTTGTGATAATGTAATCTAAATTTTGAGTTGATGCAAATAGTTTTATCCCCAACAGTAATGGATAATTTTCCTTAAACAATTCTTTTACAGCAACTTGAACTGTGCATACAAACTGCCACTGCCTCGGGTTTTTTAGCCTATATTATACTTTTTTGCAGAACATAATTTTGATATTTTAAATATTTTTCTTATTATTTATGTTTTCATATTCAAATCATTCTAGACAGACTTCATAAAAAGTCTCAGTCTGATAAATACTTAGATGTTATCATATTAAAATTGATTTCCTTTTCCCAATGCCAGTGCTAAGTCGGTCAGCACTACAGAAGCAAGCGAATCTATTCTCTGTGACATCTTGTGTGTCAACTTAGTAGAGTGAACTGAAGGAAAATAAATTTTGTGTGGCTGTTGGAGAACAACTCTATGTAAAATTAACACATTTTTTAAAGGACAGTTTTTCTCTTGAAGTTGAAAATCAATTTTTATTCAAGGAAGAAGAAGCAGTCAGGAAAAAACTGAAATAGTCAACCTAATATAGATAACTGCCTTTGGAGAAAAATACAAAAACCAGTGAAATTTTACCTTCAAATGAGCTTGTCAACATGACAACTTCTTAGCAGAGAACTGGACTATTTAGAAAGTACGCACAAATGTGTGTGGTAGATTTCAGACAAAAAACTATTTTTCCGTCTATCCTTTGACAGAACAGAACCATGAAGATAATACTAAGTGTGCTGTGAGAGTCTACCTATAAAATTGCAGAGGATTCTAGAATATGAAACAGAGGACTCCAGAAGAAATGCAAAAGAAGGAAAGTAAACAAAAGATACAAGTCTTTCCATTCAGAAGAATAAACTTGCAGGAAAATATAGTTCAGTAGAAGATCATGGCGGTTATCATTCTCAAAAAAAAAGTGTTTATTGTGGTTGTCAAAAAATTGCAGTCCTATCTTAGTCACAAAAGGGAGGAGACATAAATAAAGTGCTCTGAATTCTTTATCTAAGAAAACATATTTTTGTGATATGGAAGAAATAGGAATATTATGAATCAAGAAGAAATTTTATGTAAGTGCCTACATTATAGAATCTAATTTTTTAAAGAGCAGAATTGCATACATATGGAGAATCAAGAGATACTACATAAAACTACATATTTTGCCATATGAGTTTTTACCTGGTTGAAAAATAGATAGGCTTCCATCAGTATGTCCAAATATCACCTTCCCTTTTTTCTTTGGATGCCATCTAAACAGACTGATATCTGACAAGAAACTATGTGCTTCTCTATGCACAGTTACCCCGCTGTCAGGTCCTGAGATAGTCCAAATGTACAGCGGACCTCTGTGGGACACAAATGCAACTGCATCACCTTCATTCCAGCACCAGCCAAGGGATGCAGGAATTCCTGAAACATACAGGTAAACCTTATAAGAATCAGGATATGGAATTCAGTGTAGTATTTCTTGACTCAGTATCAGCAATTGTCTTGAAAAACAATAGAAATAATTGTTCTACATAAAAATTGCTTGACTGAAACTTAGAGAATTGTGTGAACATCTTACAGTGTAAAAGTAAACTAAAGACTTCCATAGGCAGGAAGTAAAATTATTTTCCAAATTACTTTTATGCTACTTTGATGGGCTGTATTTCATGATATTTATACTTCATCAGTGCCAAAGATAATCACACATTTGAGAGGATAAGCCTAATCTTGCAAACAATACTTTCCTTCATTCAGAATTTCATTCACTGACAAAATTTGAAAGCTAGCTCCGTAATAAAAACAAATTCTTGATAGCTTCCTTCTGAATACATGACAGTTTTAATTCAGTTGTCTAATATCTAACTGTAGGCAATCCCATTTAAGAATTTTGATCTTAACATCTCCAACTCTCATCATCCTCATAGCTTAATAATGTGTGCCTGAAGGAATAAATGACACCAAAACAAATTCCTAAAGCTGAAAACTTAAAACTGTATTTAGACACTTTTATATGGCAGTGTAAAAGGGACTAAAAGAGAAAACAATAGAAAGTTTAAACATAATATCATAAATTTAAACATATGATCTTAACATTATCTAAAATATTAAAATATTAATAACAACACTTTTCATGGGTAGTCTTTGGCTGAAGTAGATTTTTAAACAAGCAATGTATTGAAAAGTAAGTACCAGCATTTATATTCATGCATAAACTCATACACTATTTCTTTTAGAATAGATTAAATCATTGTGAAGTTTTTTTTTTCCTGATATGCAAGATGCAAAAGGTTTCATGAGGTATCCCTAAATGCTTTGAAAATAACAGAGGGTCCCAAAATAGCTTATTAGATCCTGAGATTCTGACTGTTCTTGGGTTGCACTCACTTTCCAAGAAAGAAAATGTAACAGTCAAGGACACCTGATGAGATTGACTGTAAGAACAGAAATACAGGTCCTGGTTTTGATTAAATGGTATTAATCAGAACTGGCCAGAGAAATGTAACCGTAACATGGATGCTTAACTCCCTAGAGTTGTAATACAATCTCCAGCAGTTTCAAGGCCTGAGACAAGATTCAGGTAGACAAGCATTAGGGTATTTAAACAAAAGCTGTTGTTCAAATTCACTGATGATTAATACTTGAATCTGTTAAGACTACCTTTTATTTCCTTTCATTTAGCTACAGTCATAATGAAATTTATTATTTAAAAATTTAATTATTTTTCCTTTTGTACAGTGATGAAAATAACGTTGGTTTTGGGGTTTTTTCCTCCCCTGCTCAACAAGAAATTACTAGCAAAATTAATTCTTGAACTGGTCAACTTCTTTAGAGAAAAAGAATAATGCCTTTACCAAACACGAGATGGTTGACAGCAATTTACTCAAACACGCTATAATAATTTTCTAAAATGAACTGCAAAAAATCTGACAAGAGTATTGTGTTAGGCAATTGTTAAAACTCCAGCCTGCCAACTACAGAGTTTACACTCTAATGTATTTCTCATACCCATGGATCAAGCTGCATGGATAGAACAGATCTCCATGTCTAAAATACCTTTTGTATTGTCCAGCTTGGCCACAACTTTCTGTTCATTCACATTCCAAATGATCACTAAACTATCTGCACTGGCACTTGCAAACACGTCAGGGTTGTGGGGACACCAAGATATGGCTGTGATTGTCTTCTTATGCTCAGACATAATCGCATGGAGCTTGAATTCATTGTATCGGTGATCCAGCTAAACAAACAGTAAAATTCATTTTAGAAATACATTTTTTGTAAACTTACTTTAAATACCTCTGGGTTGGAAAATACTTCATATAACAGTATTAGACTTACAGATAAATTTAAAGTGCATTTAACTATTGCCAGTACCTCACATCTTAATAAAATAAATTGTCATACATTTGACATAGAAAGAAAGGTTGCCCGATATCCAACTACCCAAAAACCAGTTTTGTGTCTATCTTCCTGTCACTTATAAATTATTATATTTCATGTAGAAGTGTACTCAAACAATCCTAAATTTTTTTATTTATAGGCATGGTATCACTCATTTAGTACTCTCCAAGGGAGTAAACAGGACAGAATATAAAAATGAGTTTGAAATCCTTCTCATTTTTTAAATTACTTTGTACAGTTAAAAATAGATATTAAAAAAAATGCCCAAACATGGCACAGTGAATTTTGTTCATTTTAATCCTACAACCAGTATAATTCTTAAAATTAAAGTAAGCGCATACTTTATTTCCTCACATATTTCTCAATATGGAAATTCTGTCACAGCATTTCTAATTTTTAGTCAGGTGTTAGGTGCAAACTTCCGAAGACCACAGTGCTGAGGAGATCAGGCTCCAAATGAAATACAGGTGGGTCACTGAATCCACAACTGTCAAAATCCACTGTGCAGAAGCCTATTTTATACTACAGCTTCAAATAGAATTGTGGAATTGCTTCATTTCTCCCTCAGAATCAAGTCTGCTATCACTGAACTTCATTCTCAAATGTTTCCTGCATTGTAAGCCTGTCTTCTAAAAATAATTCTGAACATACAACTTCAGGGGTATCTTGAATGGAATATTGAGCTTTGCACAGACATCTTCTCAACAGCAACCATACTTGCAAGGACATTGCAGAAACATTTGTTGAAAGGGTTCGAAGTGAGATCAACAACAACGTAAAAGTGTAACTAATCTGATAAGCAAGAATAACCTTACCTGATAAATATAAACAGCAAGGGTAGCACAGTAGGCAAATCTGTCCCCACTAGCAGCACATATATCCTTGTTCCATGGCTGACAACCAGCAGCTAGAAGTCCCACTTGTTTCACGTGTGACATTTTTGCCTTTAAAACACGAATTCATTAGACTCCAAGGTGACAGAATATTAAAGAATAGAATACATTTTTGTTCCCATAAATAATTTATACATGTCTACTTTAAAAACATAACTCGCCTGAGGTACAAATGAATGCATCTGAACTAAAGACAAGCACATGTTCAGAGGCTTCAGTGCCACACAAGAAAGGGTGCCTAATACCATTCACAACAATCCATTTGGGAGGAGGGGAGGGGGGGTGGTGGTGCTGTACAGCCCCTAAAACCTTGAATAGTTCTTCATTTGTACTAGCTGAAACTGCTCATCATGTTAATTTTCTTCTGTGGTTTGGTTCAATACCTTCTCCATTACAGTTTAATGCCTTCTCTGCTCTCCCATTCATCTCCCACTGACAGCCAGACAAAATAAACCATATACTAATAGTTTTAAGTAAAAACAACATGTAGAAAGGTCTTCAAAACTCTTGCATAGATTGACACTTTATCATATTATCCTCATTATTATCATCCTCTCTGAAAAAGCTTTCTAAAAAAAAAAAAAAAAAAAAAAGCAGCAAAGCTTAGGGTAACATTACCGTACAGCAAACTGTGCTTTCTATGTCCAAAACAAGTCTCACAGTACCAGCTGTGCTCAGAGTGAGAAAACTAACTTCAACATAAAAATGCAAGAAATGCTTTGCTGGGCCAGTCCAATTATTTACCTACCCTCATTTCATTCAGGATAATGTCACCATGTAACCTAGTAACAGAATGTTTCAGGGTCACATTTATGCTCTGGATAGAGTAAGGGACAGAGGGACATTAGGTGGAAAAATATTACATAGAATATGGAGGATGACATCTTTAGTTCAAAGAGCTAAGACTATAATACTGAAAGAGAAGGAGAGCTGTGTCAAATTTACTGAGTGTTAGGTACCATTTCAAGTCCCAAAAAGGAAAGGGAATTAATGAGAAATGAGACTTCAAAACTAATCACGTATTTTGAGGGAGCAACTGTTGATGAAGTACAAGGGTTGGTTACTCAATGCATTGCTGTGTAACAGTTTAGCACAGATATGTTTCTGTACATCAGCCTTGACCTACTTGATATTAAATGTATAGAGGGGGAAATATTTTTCTGGATGACAGTAGTATTAAGGCACATACAGAACAAACTTTATACAGGTGTTATAGTAATGATCTACAGTACCCAAAGGAACCTATTGGTCACTATCAACTACAAACTGGTTGCCTAAATATTGTCAAAATTTTATTTTATTGCATTTATACAAGGGATAGAAATAAAGTGAAATTATTAATTTTATTTTTAATTTTTCTCCTCTGTTTGTTGTATCTGCTTGGCAGGTAAACAGTAATGAGTAATTATAGGTAGAAAATTCCATAACATCATGTTTCTCTCACTTTGGAAAGTGTTAAAGAAAAAGAAAAAAATTGAGAGCAATTTATTTTGGGGCCTTCTTTAGCAAAAGATCAGGATCCGCTGAATATTTGAGACTGATTATCTGAAAGATATCACTGACCCAAGTTAAAGTGCTTAAATATTCTGAGTACTAAATGACTGAAGGAAATGAAATGCTCACATGTACCTTTGAAAATTTTGGTACAAGAGACTGCAGCAACAGAACAACAGACTCAACAACAGAGACTGCAAATACAGAAAAACAAGCTACAAGATACAGCTTTGTTGCAGACTTGGGCATTGACTATTAGACTTCCTTTCTGTCAATAATACTTATTCTTCCAACTTCTGCAACAAATTAGAGATTCCAGAGAGAATGTTTCTATAAATTGCATCAACTTACAGCTCCTTTGCAATACATCTCATGTTCTAAATGATATGAGTTTCCCCAGGGAGATGTGTATCTATTTAAAGAATCAACATCATCAAGTGGCAAAAATAGCCTCCAAATTTCTACTTTTGCCATTTAGTGTTTTTTTACTGGCCAGTAAAATTACAAATTCCAGAGGTCCCTCCTGTTCAATTAAAGTTTAAGTCACATATGCAGAGAAACAATTGGATTTGGAGCATTCAGAACAGACTTCTTCTAGTTCACATGAAGAAATAACTGGCACCATTAACAATCACTTTTTCTGAACTTAAAGTCCCTCAGCTGATTAGATAACTATTTTATGAAAGCACAGAATACCTGGAACTGGAAATTTTTGCATTCTGTTCTTGATTCAGAAAACAATGATTAAAACTCTAGGTGTGTCAGAAAACTGATAAGGAACATAAAGAAAAGCCATGGTAAAATAGGAGAGAATTAGCTGTAAAATATTAGATTATCATCTGTTCAGTTTGCAGGTTTACCACCTGAAAACCATCAATGTAAGAGTGACAAAAAGTCAACAACTATATAGAACCTAAGACGACACAAGCATTTACTTGGTCATAATAAAAGATTTTTCTCACTTTTTATAGATACTCTTTTTTACCTTCTCTAGGGGAGCTAAGAACTCCTGATCTGCAAGTTTTAATCTATAAGAAAACATGACTTAAGTCTTGTTTAATTTGCAGTTTGATTACAGGTAAAATTAATTGTAAAGCTAAGATCTCTTACAGATGCTAAAACAGAATTTCACAGATTTTTTTTTCAGAGTAATAACAGACTTGTCTTGTAGGAGTCTGCAGTAATCTCTACAAAAATGCTGCTAATAGATGAATTTTTTCAATTTTAGATGAAAAATGTTGCTCTGTAATATATTACTATTTCACTGACTTAAGAATTCATGCTGAATAAGTATTCTTAAACTTTGACTAGATTTTCCCTATTTAAGTATATGTTAAAAAGTTACATATATAAAATATTCTGAGCTTTATTATGGAAAAGAATTTGCATTTTATTTACTAATTCTTATTGTTTTAAACTTGTTATTATATCCTGCTCTTTGTAATGATACACCATTTTACAAGAGGAAGCATTTGCTTTGAAATTCAGTATGACAGAATCTAGAACAGATGACAGTTGTGTGGCATATTGACTTGCTCTCTCATGGGCATCATGTATTAAAGCATTTTCCTGCGGATCTTTACAAACATTATTGATTTCTGCTAAGCATACTTAACAGAGCAAGCAGAGTATAAAAGCGAAAGATGTATTAATCCGAAAGAACAGCCTCAGGAAAATGACAAAAATGTAGAAATGCAGCATAACTGAAAATATGTATGATTTCACACACACTTCACACACAGTGCATTTTTATACAAAGGAGATTTTTTTATACTTTGTAAAAAAGCATTTTATTTTGAAATAGGAGATGTACAAGTAATTATATTTGACTCTTAAAAATACAATGAAAAAAACCCCTGCGCATGTAAAAATGTATACCACATTGGGAAAGCTAACAGTACATGCTCACAGTTTCCAAGGAGATGAAGGAAAGAGGGAGGACAGCAAAACACTCTCTTTTCAATTGGCAGAAGCAGCAACATTTTAGGTCCTTCCTTGTTGCTTAATATAGAAACAAAACCCAACAACCAACCACATTAAACTGAAATTCAGTATATCATAAATATTATTTAAAAATAACAACTGAAATGACTAGATACATTCTATGGCTTTCTATCAATAACTTAAAGATAAATGCCTAATAACCCCTACTTTAGCATAAGTATCCTTTTTTTGCAAAGCACTTTAGAATTTCCATGTTCATTCCAATACCTTGCTGGTCCCAAAAATGGAAAATATTGTTCTCACTGTAGAATGAAATCCCTTTACTTGACAGATGGCGGAAATAAATCTTGATGTTCACAGAATAATGCAGTTACTACAGGATGCAGGAGAAAAGACTGAGTGTTGTGTCACAGCACACACAAAACTGCAGTGTTAGTAGCCTGGCAACTGCAGCTCTTTAACAACTACCTTTTTAATTTTAATCTAACTCCTTTTTCTGCTTCAGCTACTCAGTGTATTTCACTGCTTGCTGTATTTCCCAACTGCACTACAATAATACTTGTATAATAATAATAGCTCTTTAAACCCATCACTTAACACTTTCATTATGAATACAGCGCTTGCATGTTATCAGCATCCAAAAATGTATAACCATCAAGCACAAGCCACAACAGATGCGTACATGTGTTTTGATTGTGATCCATGTGGTGTACGACCCACCCAAATGAGTCCATAGGCAATATGGCATGCATACAAAAGTCGATACACAGTAGCCTTATGGTAATGAATATGCTTCTGTGTATACAAAGTGTAGTTTCTTTAGAGCGACAAGCAGTAAAGTGCTAGTGTCCTCTGTTTCTGTTCACTCTATTGTCATTATCTTCCCATCAGGTTTGTATCTTTTCTTAGGCGGAAAGCTTGCTGTCACTCCTGTATGTTTGACATATAAAACTGTTATATCTCATCCAGACTATTGTCCCAAGGTACCAATATTTTTGTCACCAAATCAATGATAACATAATAAGATCTTTAGTGATATAATGACATTATATCACATTATGTCTCCTTAAAGACATTGGGTATATTTACCCATCTTTGGGAGGAAATCCATTGGAGATGAAAATGTCACCTGTCAACCATAGAGTTTCAAATTCATTAACCTATCCAGTGGGACCAGTTAGAAGCACCAGATAATGGACAATCATTTTATCTTGCTAAAAGCATGAAGGTTTTAAAACTTATGAAGAAATCTTGGCACGTCTGCAAGACAGAGCAGAAAATGTCTTCTGATTGTCAATGTCTGCCTCAATAGCGCTGAGACTCATGTAAAAACACAAACATAATCAGCACCAGTGTTCTTCCAGTGGGGCTGAGAAACACCAAGCACATTATGGCCAAGTTAAGAAGTTAAATTCTTGTTAATTTGTCCAGATCCACAAAATAAAGGGTAATTGGAAATACTCTGGCATATATGGAAATACTCTGGCATATATGCAGCTTAAAGGCTAATAGACAACTTACAATAGGAAAACTTTGAGAAAACAAGCAAAAATTCTTCCTGCTTTGGAGTACTGCAAAATACTAATGAATTTGTCATGGCTTACTAAACTGCAGTTATTAATGCAGGTTTCAGAATAGTCTGAGACAATACACACTATTCAAGCAAATGCTTCTGGGCAAAAGATAAACAAAGTCCGACTATATTAGGAGTGACAATCACAATGTAGAAGAAAATAGAATAATTATGCAGGTTTGCACACTTCTGTACACAAGTGAAGCCCTTCATACTTTCCAGAAGAATTCTACCAAGGTAGTCTACTGCTTATTAAAGTGCCAGGCTGGTTGCTAACCACCAAGCAGTAGAGATAGTTTGCAAAAATTGGAAAAGTTTTTTTCTAATTTTGTATACACGTCATGGCACACAGGCCATGTATAGCTCCCAGATAATCAGAAGGCTAACCATAGTCAGGAAGAGGGTGCCTTGGACAAGGTTTTGAATTTCAACAAGATTCCTCAAAAATACCAGAAGCTTTGGCTAGACTCTTGCAACCAAAATTTGCAGATGATACTTCCTAATCTATGACAACTTAGCAAGTATTCAAAATGTGAATTCATTTATCCAGACATTGATCAGGAAAAGAATATTCTGATTTAAAAGGTTATTTGAAATGAACAAGTGTTCTAGTAGCGTTCACAGACATTTCAAACCTCCACAATAAACTTGGACCCAAATCACTACAAGAACTGATTTAACCACAGGATCCCTGGCTTCACAAGGGAAGAAGTTGTGGACCTTTCCTTAAAGTTTGAATCTTGAAATCACAGCCTTAGACTGTTTTACAGAAACAAATGCTCAAAATAAAACCCTATATTAATTCAAGATAGATATCCTGCTTAGAAAACTTAAGGCAATAACATTAAAAAATAGTAACATAGTAAGTCTTACAAAGCAGTGGTTTTGACTGTCTTGACTACACTAATACCCTTTATTGTGCAACTTTAACAAGATAATCTAAAGAGCCATACTAGGTATGAAACCAAGCATGGAGAAATGCTGACATTTCTAACAATACATCACCAGCAATGTTGGACTACACACTTAATCAATATGAAACCAACTAGCAGTGATAAAGCCACTATCTATGAAGTATCTCTTAATCATAATTTGCATAAAATGTGTGTAATACATAGACATGTGTATAAAACCATGTTTGATCACAATATGATGCACCTAAGAATCTGCATAAGATTCTGTTCTCATCTTCCAATCCAGAGCAACAACAATCACCAGAAGATTGCTTTTCTGCTGGTAAATTGTCAAGACTGTTCTGATATCAATTAAAGTTATTTCTTGACACATCTCACATTTGAATCCCGATGACATCTATTAAAAGGTAATCCTAAATCTGAAACATCCATATCATGAGTGACATGTAAAATGAGAACTGTGGGACAGTATTAGTACCTGCCAGTTTTTTGTACTTATGAACATATAGCTGGCATTATCAAGTAATACACTACAATACAATGACAGCAGCTGCTTTCAATAGCATCGCTGGCTTTCTAATTCATTAGCTGACCATATACTGTGAAAAAAAAAAAAGAAATCCCAGAAATATAAGGTAGCATAAAAGAGCTTAATACAGAAATGTGACTTATATTCATTTCCCACCATAAATCTATGAAATCAGTTATAGACATGCTGCTAAAAAATGCTAAAAAATTTCCAAGTTATCCTGCAAATGTTGCTATAGTAACAGCTCCTCCTCAGAAAAGTGTTAATAAAAACATAAAGCTATTCAAGATACAACTTGGAAATGACTCTAGGTGAATTTAGTATCTCTCAAATGTTTTATTTTACTCTATTACTATTTTATTTTATTCCATGCATGGTATATTAGTTCTTTCTAATACAATAAAATGAAATGTTTGCTTTCCATCTCATTGCATATTAAAAAATTACTACTTGTTAAATTATGCAACCTAAAAAATGCAAGTAGGTGGTTGTCACATTTCCAGTACGTTTTATCCAGCTAGCAACATTAATTTTCAAGAAACTCATTTTGGATATGCTTTATTTATTATTCAAGACCTCTCTAAAACTACTAAAAATCTCTTCCTAGAACCATTATAGAAATTCTACTTTTGATACTAACAATATAAGAATAAAGAGCAGCTTAAAGAAGAAAAATATAGAAACAGTAAAAGAGAAAATATTAGTTTAAGCAATTCTTACTCTTTGTTGTCCTTCATACCAATCATCTTCATCAAACCAATGGGAAATATAAGTCATCCAAGCCATGAAAGAAGGCACAGTTGAAATAAAAAATACAGAACCTGAACACATATAAGTACAATAAGTCCTGTGCAAAAATTTACTCAACACTACAAGCTACTTAAAGATCAGATCTGAAATCTGTGGTATGATCTGGGATTAATAAGTTTTAAATTCATAAATATATAATCTCAAATACTTCTAGCACTAATTTAAATGTTCAACCTACTGGATCTTCTAATGCAAAACAGAAATCAATGCTAAAAAATTATTAGATTATATATTCCAATATTTAAAATTAAAGCAGGTTAGTGCTTCAAGATTGATTATGCTGTGCTTCTGAGCTCTGAAAATGAGGTGCTGTTTAGTCATTCTTATCTTTCTCCTAAAAAATTACTTTCTTTTTTTTTTAAATGTACTGTCTAAAAAATGTAGTTCAGTGCACAAAAGCTTGTACTGAAATGTAAAATATCCTCAGAATCATGGGGAATGATTTATTTTGGTTATGTAGGGAGTGGTTTCAATTGGCACAGTAGGAGGGGCCAAAATTATCGCAAATACCAAGCATCATTTTAACATATTTTTTAAGAGTGAAAAAAAAATAAATCTGCAACTTCATTATTGACAGTCTGCAGAGCCTTCAGGGCTCAGCTGCAGCCACCAGCGCTGGCTGAAAAATTTAAAAAGCCTAATTTAACTGATTCATCGGAATGGATCTGCTTCTTTTCTCTTCCTCAGAATAGTGTCACATATCTGACAGCATTTATTCCTTGTGCAGGTAGTATCCTTTCCTGTATGCCTCCAAGTTTCACATTAGATTTCTCAGTGCATTATGCCAGTGAAAATGAAAGATAAAAAGGAATAAAAGCTGTAATACCACATTTCTGTACTGCAGCAACATACTTCATCAGTTGTGCTGTTTAGGAGACATTATCATACAAATCTTCCTGACTGCATGGTTACAGCAACTATCAAATCCTCAACAGAGATAGTGTAGACCTAAAAAAAACCCCAGTTTCTTAAGAAACCTAGGATCCAGACTACCTCTGTGTTTTTATACTGACTTAACAAGCTGTTCCCCACAGTTCGTAATATAATAAATGCAAAAACTAAACAGGGAAGTCCATTGTTTAATCGAGAAATAAACAAAGCAAAGTAGGAAAAGAACAGGTGGAAGTACCAGTTACTAACTGGTCAACATTACTTACCATTTCCACAGAACAATTCTGTGTCCTTACCTGTCCTACATCAGAATGTGTAGTTTTCATAAAGGGTAGTGTATAGGCAGGTGACATTTCCCAGGGGAATAAAGAAAAGCAGCAATACTTCTGGTTCCCAACCTCTTACTCAGAAATTCTGACATCCAAGGAGGAAAAAAAAAAAAAACCCCAAAAACCTCCCAAACAAACCAAAAATACAAACCACACATGCAAAACCACAAATATTTAAATCAAGTGACCCAGTAATAGGACATAGCATTCCAGGATTATCAGATTTTTTTCTAGTTATACAGTCCTCCATGTAAATGGATACAGACACAAGAATATACAGAACTTCCTACAATGCTGCTTAAATTTTTCAAATTACTTGCCCTTTAAGATTTCAGCTCAAACATTATTACGCAAAGTGCACAGACTTGCACGGTCTCATAAACTGTATGGCAAACATAGTATTAATTCAGTCACGTCGAATCACAGTGCTGAAGAAACTCTTGACCATAACCATGGTCTATGAGTAAACAATAAAAATGTTACTGATGTACCACTTCTGTGATCAAAAAATTTACAAATTGTTAGAGCACATCTACATTATTACTGCTTGTTACACACGAAAATCATGGTTTCAAGTAAAGGAATACTTGCCCATTCTGGAAAGTTGCTTTCAGGGTGGTTTTTTTTGTAAGGGCACAGAGCAGCACTCGATCAAAGAATTACAAATAATTCAATAGTAATAAACTTGTTTCTCTTTTATGCATGTAGCTGCTCCACCATCTATGTAAACTTCTTTCTCTTTTATGCCTGCATTGATTTTGCATGGCCTGGTTTTTGGTAGTGGGGTGGAGGGGCCACAGAGATGGTTTCTGCGAGAAGCTTGTGGAAGCTTCCACTATGCCTGGCAGAGCAAACACCCCTGATGGCTCTGAAGATGGACATGCTGCTGGCCAAAGCTGGGCCAATGAGAGAGGTTGGTAACGCCTCTGTCATAACATTTTTAAGAAGGAAAGCAAAGTGCACAGTTTTTCCTAGCCAGAGAAAAGGAGGAGGTGAAAATGTGTAAGGGAAACAATATGGAGACACCAAGGTCAGTGGAGCAGGAGGGGAGGAGGTGCTCCAGGCACCAGAGCTGAGGTTCTTCTGCAGGCTGTGGTGAGGCCATGGCGAAGCAGCTGTGCCCCTGCAGCCCATGAGGATCCATGGGGAATGCAGAGATCCACCTGCAGCCCATGGGGTTGCACAGGGGATGCAGAGATCCATCCCCGGCCCGTGGGGATCCATGGGGGATGCAGAGGTCCACCCAAAGCCCATGGGGATCCATGGAGGATGCAGAGGTCCACCCAAAGCCCATGGGGATCCATGGAGGATGCAGAGATCCACCCATAGCCCATGGGGGAGGTGTCCATGCTGGAGCAGGTGGATGCCAGGAGGAGGCTGTGATCCACTGGGAGACCCATGGAGAGAGAGGCCCTTGCTTCCAGGCTGGAGCAGCCTGTCCTTGGAGGACTGCACCCCGTGGAAGAGTGACCCACACCGCAGCAGTTTTGGGAGGGCTGTGTGCCTGTGGGAGGGACTCATGTTGCAGCAGTTTTAGGAGGACTCCTGCTTGTGAGATTGGAGCCAAGTTGCAGAACTTTATAGAGAACTGTCTCCCATGGGAGGGACCCCATGGTGTAGTAGGGGAAGGACTCCTCTCCCTGTGCAGAGGAAGAAAACCTTGGGTGATGAACTGACCAAACTCCCCTGCTCTGTCAGTGGGAAGGAGGGAGGGGCTGGGGGACGAAATTATGTTTTTAAGAGCTTATTTTACTTCTCATTATCCTCCTCTGATTTTGTTAGTAATAAAATCACTTTGTACCTTTACGCTGAGCTTGTTTTGACCTTGGAGTTTTTTTTCTCCCAGACCAAATCTCAACTCATGAACCTTTCATTAATTTTTCTCTCCTCTGCCCAGCTGTGGCAGGGGAGGGTGAGCAAGGGGCTTTCATGGGTGCCTCCAGTTTGGCCAGTGTCAAACCACAACAGCTTATAGCTGCTCCACCATCTGTGTGATCTGAGTTTTCTAGTCTCAATACCAACCTGTCAGAACAATGAGTTTCTCAAGACAGACAACACTTTGACTCACACTTGGTTTCAGTATCATCAGGGAAGCATGGGCTAAAATGGATATGGATACTGTATAATCCTTTCAATAAACTGGTAAATATCTTAAATTCAAAAGTACAGATGTAATTAAAATCTTCTCAGGATAGCAGATGGGAACTTAAACTGCTGAAAAATATTTTTTACAATTACCTGTAAATAAATTAAGAAGTTTGGTGTTAAATTATACATGAAAAATAAAGGCAAGAAAGACTGCAAATGCACTATGAGGTTATGATATGTTTTTTTCTATTTCATCATTCAACTCCAAGTGCTGGGAAAACTATTATACTATAGTCTGCTGGTTTCAGCTAGGGTAGAGTTAATTTTCTTCCCAGTGGCTGGTATGGGGATGTGTTTTGGGTTTGTGCTCAACAGAACAGACAATACAGATATTATAATTAATAGAGATTACACAGAGCCAAGGCATTTTCCGGGGCTGTATGTGAGGCTGTAGGGAAATTGAAGCTGGGACAGCTGACCCCAGTTGATGAAAGGAATCATACTACGTCATGCTAAGTTCATAAAGTGAGGGGAAGGAAAGGGGGAGAGACATTCAGAGTGATGATGTTTGTCTTCCCAAGTAACCACTAATGGGGCTCTGTTCTCCTGGAGATAGCTGAGCACCTACCTGCCTATGGGACGCAGTGAATGAATTCCTTATTAAGCTTTGCTTGTGTGTTCATCTGTTGGATTACAGGCCATGTGGAATCCGCACACTCATCTTTTGATTCCCCTATTAAACTGTCTTTATCCCAACCCATGAGTTCTCTGGCTTTTACCCTGCAGATTCTGCCCCCCATCCTGCTGGTGGGGGAGTGAGAGTGTAGCTGAGTGGGTGAGTGGGGCTTGGCTGTCAGCTGGGGTTAAATCATAACATAAGGTATAACAAAACATATGTGTAGGATCCCTTAAGTTGTTGTAATTAATGTTAATATTATTAAATGTTTTATAAGCAACTTAGTACACTCTTAACCTGAAGTCCAGGAGGTACCTCCAGTTAAGTGTTCTTTGATCTCAATTTAAGGACAACGAAATGCACTATACTAGATCAGACCAAAAGAGACATCTTCAAGGCATATACAGTCTTACAATATATTGCCCAATAAATTTGTTTACAATATTCTAGAAGGAATAAAAAAAGACAAAACATCCTATTCATTTGATGCAGAAACAATTGTTTCATTCTTGAGCTGACACAAGGAAAAGGCATGAAACTGTGTCAGGGCAGGTTCAGCTTAGACATTTTGAAAGGGTTCTTCACGGAGAGGGTGGTCAGCCACTGGGACAGATTCTCCCTGAAGCTTTCTTGTCACCAAACCACTCAGATTTTACTGANGTCAATCTTCTGGACATTCCAGTGCAGGCATCTGTTTATTATGAGAGCAAGCTACAATCTTGCTCTTTACAAAAGACATGACCTTAAGAATCTAAAAGAATATGCTGGAGACTATAGTGGCCTCAATCTTTACACACTAAAAAGCTGTACCTAAATATAACATACATGTATAATTTACCTAGAAAACAGAGGATAAAAGATTACATCTGAAAATAATGTCCTATATTGCATCAGAATGAACAAACTGATGCTACTCTCCCATGTTATCTGGCAATATCAGAAGTCAGCAATGCACTTCAGTTATGAATAAAGACTTTCAGAAATGGATGAGAGGTAAGAAACCTTTATTTTGGTTTTCCACTTTCACTGCCAAATTTGCTGTTAATTAATAATTTGAAGTTGATATACTGCGACAAATCAACCATGCACATTTTTTTCTACATATACCTTTAACCACTGTTTCTGTTTCCGCTTAACTATTATATACAGAAATATTTAGACATTTTTCTGTATAACTTCTATAAAAAGTCATGTTTGATATATTCTTGCCATAAATCAGTAGCTTTACATATGTTTCAAAATTAAGAAATATTTTCAATTAATTCAATTTTTACCTCAGAATTTTGTATTTTTGCTGTACTCAATTCTGTGAGAAAACTTTCTGCCAATCCACGCAGACATAATTTCATTATATGTCCCATCANATCCCTTAAGTTGTTGTAATTAATGTTAATATTATTAAATGTTTTATAAGCAACTTAGTACACTCTTAACCTGAAGTCCAGGAGGTACCTCCAGTTAAGTGTTCTTTGATCTCAATTTAAGGACAACGAAATGCACTATACTAGATCAGACCAAAAGAGACATCTTCAAGGCATATACAGTCTTACAATATATTGCCCAATAAATTTGTTTACAATATTCTAGAAGGAATAAAAAAAGACAAAACATCCTATTCATTTGATGCAGAAACAATTGTTTCATTCTTGAGCTGACACAAGGAAAAGGCATGAAACTGTGTCAGGGCAGGTTCAGCTTAGACATTTTGAAAGGGTTCTTCACGGAGAGGGTGGTCAGCCACTGGGACAGATTCTCCCTGAAGCTTTCTTGTCACCAAACCACTCAGATTTTACTGAGCATCTGGACAATGCTCTTAGTCATGTGGTTTAGTGAGGAGCAGAACACTGGACTCAATGATCCTTACAGACCCCATCAAACTTGAGATATACTATGATTCTATTATCAAACTTGTGCTGCAGACATTTCATGATCTCTGCTTTGGAACTAGGTACTCTCATTTTGTTGACTAGGCATAAATCCAAAAATCTAAAATAGTCAGAAGGAAAAAGTGGAAGGGATGTTGAAAATTATGATACTTTAGCACATGAACATCACAATGTGTTGTTAAAGTTAAGCACTACAATGGTCAAGAATTACAAGCAACCAAATACNCCAAATTTGCTGTTAATTAATAATTTGAAGTTGATATACTGCGACAAATCAACCATGCACATTTTTTTCTACATATACCTTTAACCACTGTTTCTGTTTCCGCTTAACTATTATATACAGAAATATTTAGACATTTTTCTGTATAACTTCTATAAAAAGTCATGTTTGATATATTCTTGCCATAAATCAGTAGCTTTACATATGTTTCAAAATTAAGAAATATTTTCAATTAATTCAATTTTTACCTCAGAATTTTGTATTTTTGCTGTACTCAATTCTGTGAGAAAACTTTCTGCCAATCCACGCAGACATAATTTCATTATATGTCCCATCATAACTCTAAAAATTATTTGCCTTAACTACTGAATTACTAAAGATTAACATTCTGGGACTTTGCATTGAAGATAAAAAACTCATTACAGGAATGTCTTCCTAACAAAAATGCAAAACAACCCAAGAATAAAATACTTTAAAATTTTCTTCAATTATAAAAGTATAGAAATTCATTACTTTCATAATTTATATGCCATTATGCAAATTCATTACACCAACATCAATAATAATAAAGTCAGTTAAAGCCTCAGGTTTTATTTATTAACTAGCAATTTAAGAATCTTTACACTGAGAATGCAAAGCATGTAATGATGGCAGATATCCTAAAATAAATCTTAAAATACAATGCTTAGAGTAAAGTTGTGCAAGAACCAATCATATGATAAAGACACAGCAAACCTATACCTCAGCCATCTTATGTCATACAAGGTCAGGCAAGAATTAGATTTCCTTAGACTTTCCCAACTCCTATCAAGCTAATGGCACGAACATAGCAGGGCCCTAAATAGTTGTCCTTTTTAAAGTTTTTTCCCTTGTTCTTTCCCAACAAGCTCTATGGATTTATCAAGACAAGATGACATACAGAACAACCAGGCCACCTCACAGTGATTAGAATAAGCTGTTAGTAACAGATGTACAACACTATCATCACCATCAGATCTACACTGGGCTGAGACTTTCACACAACCTTCTCACAAGCTACTTTTAAGACTGAGCTTTATCAGTTTATAGAGGAGATTAAGCTTTAGCTACCAACAATAGCAGTGGATTGGACTTGATCATGTATCCTCTTAAGGATGTTCCATATCTGGATTTTAAAAATAAATTTAATGAAGGTTTATAGTCTTTTTCCAAGAAAATAAATTAACATCTCTTCAGAAAAAAGCTGTAAGTTTACATATATTTATAGTACCACTTTTACTATGGCTTAGCAGATGCCATTCTAATTCTGGGAAGAATAAGTATAAGAAATGGCAAAGTTAACTATATCCAATTGTGTCCTTGGTCAAAAAAGACAAAAAGGGCACACAGTATATTTACAGAGAAAAATTACAATCTTATTCATAAAACTATGTCTATATTGAAATACTTGTCTCAGTTTCATAATCGTTACTTGTATAAAATTTGAATGTAGTCAGCATTGAAGTGCCCCAGTTATAATTTAACCTAGCAGGTAGCTAACTCCACATGGACATTTAATGATTTTTTGGTCTGTCAGCAAACCGTTCATATGCCAAGAAACATATTGCATGTATTTTTTTGTATCATGATAATAAGATTTTATCTGTGTCTAGCTGAGTCATTCCATTCTAACATATTCTTCAGATACATACTAGATTCTAATAAATTTAGATTATAGTAGTGCAAATCCCTGTCTGGAATTAAAATGCACACATTATAAAATAAATATTTTAATTATATACACTTTTATACTAGAGTGTGATGATTTGGATGTTAAGATAAATATAAATTAAACAATAATTACTATAAAGACATTTCTAAGGCAGATATAAGAAATAACATAAACACTTCCTCTGGTATCAAAAAAATTATCTATGAAGAATAAAATGTCAGCATCTGTAGCCCAAAAAAAGACCACAAGGAAAATAAACTGAGAGTAGGAAAATAATGAAATAAAACAAATTCTTTCTAGCTGTGAAACTTGAGGTAATATGTAAAATCAACTCTATTTGTTAATAAATCTGTTGAGATAAGAAAGGTTGAACAGTCAAAGTGGGGATGACATCCAGCTATATACAAACTTATTAATTTTCCAAATTTGAACTAGTGGTTAAAGCTGGACATGGGCAAGAAAAACTTGATTTTATTAGAAAAACAGGTCAACTCTTGAAAAGTTTATCTCCAATATAATGTTCTAAAACATGAGATTTTCTGTCCTAGGAATTTTTTCAGAGCAGTAAGTTTAACAGGTTTGTTCAGACACTTCAGAGCCACTTGTACCCAAATATCCATAAAAGCAAAAGAAACCTCAAAAAGCAAAATCACAACAAACTCCAAAACAAGAAACTCTCTAACTGTAAAAAGATTGCCCTTGATTCTCTGGGAAATGAGTATGGGATGCAACAACATACCTGTTCACGGCCAGCACTTAGGTATAAAAGATGTGCTTAGGTTATCAACAAATGATTAGTGTCGAGAAGAGCTCTTCTCAACACTAACCTCACACTTGACAGCGGAAGTCTCAATCTTTCTTTCCTGAAATCTAAACCAATGTATGGAACCGATCTCCTGGATCTGACATATCCTCTTTCACTCAATCATAATCAGTCTTCCATCACAGGTATTTTCAGACAATAGGTAACAACTTCAAAAGAAAGTGAGGGGAATGAAAATAGTGGCATTAATTAGTTCTCTTAGACCTTGATTAACCTATGGGGGTAAAAAATTAAATATATCAACTCTAACATAAAACCTCCAAATGATTCTTTAGCCAGATTGAAAAAGAGAATACAGAAGTTTAAAACCAAAGAATCAGGTTTCAGACTGTTAACAGACTAGGCCATTTATGTCTCATTAAGAAAGAGTTTACAGAGTGTGTTATCTAATGGTACAAGTAAATGTCAACAATTACACTAAGAGAGAAACAAACAAGATCTTAAAACATATAACTCAGAGGGATGAGGTAAATGCTGAGTGTTGTACCCATTCCTCCCCCCCACCCCCCAAAAATGCAAATAGAAGTGGTGGGTTTAAGAGACCATGAAAATGAGTACATGTACACAATCAGTCAAAAAGAGAGAAAGAGGAAAAAAACCCTTACCAAATCAGCCAAACACTGGATGTAATAAACCATGGGAAAATAAAAGCCACCAACAGGTTGTAGCCAGAAGAGATGTACAACAGGTTAGGAAAGATATTGTCAACACAGAAGGAAGCCTAACACCATTATATATTCATGCATAATGTTTGGTTAGCACATTCAAGAGACATGGATTTAAACATTTAAATAGAGGAGTTTAAAAAATAATGAAACAAGGAGGCAGTTATCAGAGATATAGAAATGTTATTTGAATCAAGGTATCAGACATGCTAAGCAGCTGGGTTCTAATTGGTAACATTGGCTAGAAGGTAGGAAAAAATTCCTGAACCTGAAGCAGATTTATAGACAGTAGAAGCATTAAGAAAAAAAACTTCATGAAGCAGGGGAAAGGCAGTATTAACCTCATCAATATAAGACCTATAATATACAGCCCAGGAAAAAAAACCAGGATTACATCAGTCCTTTTCCACTGCAACAACTGTTTCTGAAAGTGTCTACCATCATTAAACAGGAAATTAGATACTGAACAACAAATAAAGACATTCACCACCGATGAAGATGTTAAAAATCACTATCAACTTGTTTGCTTACACACAGTTTCCCACACACAATAAACAAAGTAGCCCAAGTGAAAAAATGTAAGGAGGAGACTTAGCAGAGACAACAGTGTAGTCAAGGTCATCAGCAGAAATTAAAACACCAACAAAGAAAGAACTGGAAGACGCAAGCTCCTAAACTTGACGCTGCCTAGAGAACTAAGAAACTATACTATCAACAAATAAAAAAAAGTCAGCTAGGTTCTACAGGCTTTTACTAATAACCAAATAAACCGCACACATACCAGAGCAACCAAATTCTCCAACCAGTACTAGAACAGGATAAAGAATAAATGGCACCAATGGATACAGCCAACGTGTGCTTATAGGATGCAAGCAGGGACAAGATTACCATAAAAGCTTCTCTCTTTCTTCAGTGCCCATAGTATAGCTCAGCTGCTACCATAAATAACAGCTAGCTTGAGTGATAGGATGTCACCAAATTGCCTATACCCTACAGGGGAATTCACAGTTCTTGTAGCCACTTTCTCTAATTCAAATGTTATATTGATATTTACTTCTCCTCTTGTGCTGCCTGTATTTTGCTTTATAAAACAAATAATGTCAGTTACACAACATCACCACCAGGACTCTGTGAAGTTATTCTTACTGGCCACATCAATTTTAATTCACAGATTGCATGAAGAGGAAATACTGCTTTCCATAAGTTATAATCTCCTGTTATCACTGCTAGAAATAAAATATTTAAATGGACCATTAGGACTCACCAAGGACCTTCTTACATTGTTCTTGCTGTGTGGGAATTTTCCTCATAGGAGATGACCAAATGACAAGTTTATCGTGTGTGATGGGTCCTTTAAACAGCCCGAGCTGCTCAAAGAGTCTGAGATTTGGTATAATAGAACATAGAGAATGTTGAAACTGAGGAATAAAACTGTAGATATCAGGGGGAATAATTAATACATGTGAAAAAAAAAATCAATAAGTAAAATAATAGTCCAGTGATATTTAAAAATTTTTGCATTATCAGTATTCTTCCATGCATAGTCCATATTACCTTAGCAAGTTCTTTACACCACCATGTCCATATTTGGTTACAACCATTTGTCAAAGATGACTACAGTCTTAACTGAAGCTTTTGAATAGTTTTGAAATGGAAAATATAAATAATGATAACACAAAGTCATCTAGACTGATTTGTGCAAGGCACTTATTCTCTAACAGAAACCTTAAAATGTTTCAGTAACTTATACAGTTGTGCCTGTAATTAGGGAAGAAATGTCACAACAGAAGTGCATTTTCCCTATTTTAGGACTACAAAAATTAGGAAGTGCAAGGATTAGAACCTTTAACTTTTTTTAACACAGTGGGAAATATACCTTACCAGAAATAACTTAAAGCAAAACAACTCTGTACTCAAGTTTGAAGACCATCTTGCTGTTTACCATATGTATTTCTTATCAGAATTATTCCCCTGTTATACTCTTATGAATAGCAGTTAGCTGCATAAGGTCGTGGCAAAATTTTTAAACAAGGTACAAAACCAGAAGGCTCAACACTCCTATAAAAACCCTCTAGAATTAGAAAGACATACAATGAACTTCCTAGCCCGTTAAACTTTTGAAAGTTTAAGTGCATGGCAATCAGAAAGAGACTCCTGAAGCAATAGGGTTTAGCACTCAAAAAGGACATTTCCAAGTATTTGTTTTCTACATGATGCCATGGTTAAACCCATTGTTAAGAACAGTATGGTCTTTTATCGATTCTAAAATCCAGGATTATATTCTTGATTGCAGCACTACAAGTAATGAAAGGTCTTGCTCAGACTTTGATTCCATACCTGCCATCTTCAAGTCTTCCAAAATAGTTTCTCAAATTGTTGCGTGACAATGTCTATGTAAAGCAATATCTCTTAAGATATTAGAAGAATATACTCAACAGAAAAAAAAACACCGTTAAACTTATTTCATTTGCAGAGTCTGCTGTCTTAAATTCACTTTCATAAGCGTTGCCTACTTAGCTTGAAGTTTGCTTTTGTACTTGAATGATTTTTTTTAATTCTCTAAGCTGGATTTTGCTTCCCCCTCCCATACTCGTCCCAGCCGCTAAAAGCATGTATAGTATAAAGAAGCCCAAAGCTCTCCCCGCCCCTGCAGAGGGCAAGCGTTTGCCACGCAGCTTGCTTCTTTTTAGAGATGACCGCCTTTACTCGATCTTAATTTCGTGTCTCTCACAGGCACGTTTGGAGAGAGACACGCACACAGCAGGACAGTTCCCAACACAGTGCAAAATCCCAACAGTACCGTCAGATGGCTCCTGGACGCTTCAAACACCGCCCGCATCCCCGAGAGCTCCCCGGGGCCGCTCCGTTCCCGGAGCGCAGGTGGGCGCAGGGCGGC
>WBMY01005585.1:378160-443827 GCA_013397315.1 Donacobius atricapilla | reverse complement strand
AATGGCATTTTTCTGTCCAAGTCTCTGCTAGGGCCAGCTCCAAACACCCAACATCCTTTTGCATTAAATTTGATGGCAAACAGATTTTTGATTGGATTTAGGGAGTTGCGGCATACTTTCTTAAATCCCTAGTGGCACAAAAATGGAATTCTGGGGAGTATGGTGGAAATGTTAGAAATTAAGAGAAAAAGCCTCCTATGAGTCTCAGGTGTTTAACTGTGACTAAAACACCCAGGTTGAGTCATTTACATGTCTCTTTCCAACTGATGGAATCAAAGAATTTGCTCATCTTTGAGTACAAGAGCCTCAATTAATAAAGTACAATGTTTTCTAAAGCATTTTTAGCTTTGTCCTACTTTACTAATGAACAGACACCACTCTGGTTTTGCCTTTCCTCAGAAAAACAACTTTCTAATGCTCAAGCTGTGCAGCAGGACTGAATTGTAACACCGTTCACAACTCACTAGTTTGCTGAGTTTTCAGGGATTTTTCTCCCTTTTTTTCATCTTCAGAAGTTTTCTAATTAGCCAGACTTCCGTTACATTTAAAAGATCACACACACAAACGCATATTTTGGGCCAAAGCTTAGACAAGTTTGTGCTTTTGAATACACAGCGTTTCCTTCCAGCCATGTGCATTCTTTCCCTTCCCCATCACTCCCTAGGCAACAGAAACAAAAGCTGTCTCCCATCTTACTCCTGGAAATAGCAGCTGCAAGGCAGTTTATTGAAGTTTCTCCTCTCCAGAGGAGCTGACAGCATTGGATAATTTACACACACTGGGAAACGGCAAATTACCAGAGGAAATGAAAAGTCGTTTAGAGAACAATGGAACTCACAAGAATCCCATCAATCCTCAACATTTTGAATTCCAAGCACCCCGTGCAGGTTTGTCAGTGAGCACTAGAGGGCTCCCCAAAACCAAAGGAATTCCAAACAGGAAGACTCTTCTGGCAAGAATGCCAGACTCTTCTGGTGAGGCTTCCTTAACAGAAACCGGGCATTTTCAACAGGCCGGTTGGCACGTCCTGAGGGATCAGTGACAAAATCCAGCCCACTCTTGAGTTCTATCCCGGTATTTCTGCCTTCTGGGAGAGGCATGCTGTGCAGTCTGCAGGAATATTCCACTTTCCTTCCTCTCTTTCTCTGTGAGGGCTACAGAACTGCAAGAAGAGCTTGTGGCTCCAAAGCTTCATGTAACTAACTCCACACGGTGGGACAGAAAAGCCATTCCTCTGTTGTTGTGCTTTCCTGACTACCAACACATGCTAAAGCACCCACAACTCCACATTTACTCAAACAAATGAAGATAAAAGAGGATTTACCCTCTAGCAGCTCCAGGCTGGCACCACCTCCTGTGCTGACATGGCTGACTTTATCCTCAGTGTTCCACTTGGCACAGCAAGTAGCTGTATCTCCACCACCTGTAGACAAACACAATCCATGAGACACACAAGAAATTCAGATTTTGCCCAACTGAAGGCCCACTCCAAAGGACAGAGGAGAATGCAGGAGAAGGAAAATAATTTGACCAGTATTTTTAACACAGTGCTGACCAGCAGAAGCTTCCTTTGTGCGTTTAGAAAATCAGGAACAAACACAACTACTTACCAATAATGGTGATGCAGCCTTTTCCAGTTACTTCTACCACTTTGTCCATCAGGGCTTTGGTTCCTTTGGCGAACTTGTCCCACTCAAAGACCCCAACTGGGCCGTTCCATACGATTTGCTTGGCCCTTCCCACAACTTCAACAAACTTCTTCACACTCTCAGGGCCACAGTCCAGGCCCTAAGGGAAGTTGAGAGAAGTCACTCACTGCTGACCCCCAGCTCAAATCACCCATGGCCAGCCTGAAGCTTCCCCCTCACCCCAGACATGAAGCAAGAGTTTCTCTGTGTTCACAGACAGATTTGCCAGCAGCTGCTGCAGGAGGGTGTGGGGTGGTATTTATCTTCCTAACACCAGGAAATCAATTTTAAATCAATGTCAGATTCTTGAAGCCTTAGTTAAAAACTTTGCCAACCCTACTTAAATTCCAGTCAAATAAAGGCGATTTCTAATGCATTCAGATCTGCAACTTGGGAAAGGAATTCTGCTGTTTTAATCCAAATCTCACAGAAGCTACTTTAGACTTAAAAATTCAGAACAAACAACAAGGTTTCAATTTCATTAAACCAATAAACTCTACACAGCTTGACTGCCCTCAGAAACATTTGCCAATGCTCACAATTACTCTTTGCCCTCCTTTAAGAGGTGAACAACCCACCCTGTTCCTGACTGCTCCTCCTGTCAGTCCCTTTCCCATTGAGACCTACCATCCAGCCAGCAGGAATGCCTGAAGCCACTGTGGCCTCCCCAGTCTGTGCATTCTCATCAAACTTGTCAGCAGTGATGAAGTCAACAGGCAGAGTGATCTTCACACCATTCTTCTCTGCCTTGGCCATCAGGTCCTTGACAATTTTTGATCCCTCTTCATCAAACAGAGAGTTGCCAATCTAAAGGGAACATTTGGGAAAAGTAAGAGGCGTTTGTTTAGCTCCTGGTCGTGACAAAAGAGAACATCAGCACCCAAACTGCTCAGACAGCAGTTCTGGAAATATTGTTTTCTTAAAGCACATGAAGAGACATAGCAGAAATCGGAGTTTTGCAAAGGGATTGTCAAGTCATTTCCCAGTGCTCCTGCTCTTGCAGAGAGCCAAGAGAGCCAGTGCTCAATCCCAGAACACGAAAGGGGCATTCAGATCACATTCGTCACGAGGAGCAGACACGGAATTTTTCTCCCCATACCTCCATGTTGTTGAGCACCTTGAGGAAGGTGAACGCCATTCCACCACCAATGATCATCTCATTGACCTTATCCAGCATGTTATTGATCAGCTGGATCTTATCCTGAACTTTGGCTCTGATGAGAGAGAAAAAGGAAAAAGAATAAATAATGAATATTGTGACGATGGTATGTCAAGGCTGTTCTGGAGAATGATCTAACAAAAGAATTGCTGGGAATGGGCAAAAAGAGAATTTTGCAAGTTAGCAGGCCAGCATTAAAATACAACTTACTAGAACATTATTCCGCTCTCCATTTCTTTTTTCTGTTTAATTATAAACCTCATTTGGCCCTTTAGAGCCTGATTTCCCCCAGCTGCCCAGCCAAGTTAATTCACCTGATGAAATGCACCTCACAGAGCTGCAGAGCTGGACTGGGCACACACGTGAGGAAAACTGGCTGCAATTAAGTATTCCTGCACAGGAGCACTCACTTGGTTGTGCATCTTCCAGTCCCTCTGCACACCAGGGGCAGGGCAGAGCCCACGCAGCCCCAGCAGGGCCCCGTTGCACAAGGAGAGGTCGTGGCAGTTCACAGAGTGCTGAGCCTGAGCGCTCCTGTACCCTGAGCCGGGGGAAAAGGTCACTGACAGTGCCTGGGCCACCACGTGGCTCTGGCTGCTCTCCTGGGTAAAAAACTGGTTCATCTGGGCAAACTGAGATCGAAACTACTGCTGGGGACTGCCTCAGTCTGGGGAACATCAGAGATCAGGAGAGACAAGGAGCAGCCAGACTGTATCATCACAGGAGCAGATGTATCAGTTAGCTCCTCTCCAATCCCCATCGCAGGAGTCGGCTGCCAACCTGAACTGCAGGTACACTTGAAAGGAAAGCACTCGCTTAAACCAAGCCAAAACAACATGTCATTTGTTAGGGGCATTAGGGAAATACAGTCACAATGTTCTCGAGTCTTACCCTCCAAGAATTGCCAAGAAGGGTCTCTCTGGACTCTCTAGGGCCTTGGCAAAATAATCCAGCTCTTTCTTCATCAGGAAGCCAGCAGCCTTCTGAGGCAGATTGACACCTACCATGGAGCTGCAGAATTCAAGAAAAAATTGAGGAAAGGAAAAATTTACATGTAGAAACACCCCCATGTCTCACAGCATTACAAAGCCAGCCCTTTAGTCAGCTGCAGCAATGAGAACAGCTACCACCTGCAGGAAAATACACACAGGGGCTTTGTTTTCTTAGTTTGATAAGACAGCTGTACATAATTCACATGTGACATAGGTTTGCACAGAAATATTGATTTGAAGACATTGATCATCTCAACTAGTGATCCAAGACACTGGAGGACAAATAACAATAGCCAAGAGTAGGGATTTATTCTTCCAAGAGGACCACTGCAGTCTGCAAGCACACGTATCAAAACACACTCCATGAAAATAATCACTATGGAGAGATTAATCACTTGGAAAAAAGGGCTGTTGTGATTGGAGGACAATTTATACAAGTCCCAAGCAAGTGATTTTTAGATCTTTGAAGTCTAATAAAAGTCAGTGAAAGTCTAAAGATCTTGTTTCAGCTTTCCCCTGTACCCAGAGACAAACTGAAAAGAGCACACACTGATGACAACTACCTCCAGTAAATCCACTAGTGAGGAACAAACACAGCCCAGTGATAGTGGGGTAAGCCCACAAGGAAGTTAAAACTCCTCAGGGGGCAATATTTGATGTGTTTCCACAGCAGACACTGTTCTGCGGTACCCACCTGTGAGCTCGGTGTGCAGTGCCAAAAGCATCATTGATATAGACATCTCCCAGCTTGGAAAGAGAGGCTCTGAAAGCCTCCACTTTTCCAGACTCAGCCTTGATCTAAAAAGAGAAAGAAGGACAAGTTTGTACCCTGAGGCATTGAATCTAAGCTCAAAGTCAGCTATTTGACGCATCAACCCAAAGCAAAGGTCTGTTTGAGGAACTCATCAGTTCATCTGGTGGGTCACCGTCTTCATTTGCTTTTTCCCAGTCCAGCAGGAGCAACAAAAATGTTTAAATGGTTTAAATTCCACTCTGAACTCCCCTGGACTGCTGTTGCTGAAGACTGTTCCCACTTCTGAACTGCAGCACCACAACCTTTCAGCCTCTCTCCAACAGATTACCAGTGTTGTGTGGTGAACACAGGTAGCACAGGAAGGGTATGGAGAGACAAGGCTGAAATCAGGCTAAACAAATTTACACTCATTCACTGAACAAAGCAAACAGTGTCCAAGAGACACAGGTAAAAGGCTGAGCTCCTGAAGGACTGATTTAGCCACTGCATTGAGGATTAACTGATAAAAGGCCTGCACACTACAACAGGCCACAGTGAAAGTAGCCAATGCTGGAAATGAGGAGGCAGGTGCAGATTGCAGTGGGTAAGATCAGGTGTATTTCTGGTAAAAGACCCCCCCAAGCATCCCACCAAATCCTCCCGGGCTGGCTTAGGCAGCTCAGCTCTCCCTCCCACCATGAAGGGACAGCAGAGCTCCGGAGGGCAGCAGGGAGTGCCCAGAGGCAGCTGGCAGGCGCCTGCTGCACAGAACTGCCCAGCCTGGGGTCAGGCTGCCCCTCTGCACGGGCTTTGCCGCTCGGTCAGCTCATCACCCAGAGGCCTCTGCCAGCACCAGCTGTGACACCACAGGGACAGCGGCAGCAGGGCTCAGCACAGCTTTGGGGACCCTTTTTAGCACGGCCTGAGCAGGACCACACAGATTCTACAGCAATGCTGCCAAGTGCTCCCTCACTCAGCAAACTGCCTGGCGGTGCTAGGGGTGCCAGGAAGAACCAGTACCATCTGTGAGCAGAACACAGGGGGCTCTGGCAACAGGAACCCCTGCATCTGCTTTGGCAAAACACAGTTTGGGCACCACTCAGCAACCTGCAACTCTGCACTGCATCACTGTTTCCTTGAGAGGCAGCTCTGTCACCGGCACCTCCCGTGTTGTGCTCAATGCAGTGTGTGCTTCCCTATGCACCCACCCAGCTAAATCACCTGGGAATTACCGAAACACACAAAGCCAAGGGACTGTCTCACAGAGAAAATGAAATTCCTGCCCCACTCTTCTCCCTGCCACTAGACTTGCAGTGGCACACAGCTGTCACCTTGATTTTTTCAGCTTCTCTTCTGTTCACAGCTTTCATGGTTTTGGGTTGTTTCTCACGCTTGGGTGATGTAAACACAGCTTATGTTTTCATAATTTCAAGGTAGTTTACATTCCTGTTCTTAGAGCTATGGACAGCTGATGGACAGTTGTCTTGACCAATGGGATGGGGAGAGGTGTCAACCTTCTCCCCCAGTCCCTGACCTTTGTAGAAATACTATAAAATAGAGTCAGATCCTTTTAAATAAATTAATTCATAGTTCATGCCTTCTCACCAAATTGTGCAGTGTGTGTGTGTTTCTGTGTGATGAACAGCATCACACAGTTCTAGCAATGAATAATTCCAGATTTGCTTAATTTCCCCCTGCACAGCCTCAGCAAGTCTCTGGTGCGTTCCGAAGCTGCAGGAGTCCTGTGTCAGCCCACAAAGGGCACCACTCCATGTCAGCATTCCCTCCAAGCACTGATGTGAAGAGAGCCAAGGCCTCTGTAAAGCCAGCGGGGTCACCATCGCTAAGAAAAGCAGCTGTCTGGAGCAAGCACTCTGCTGACCTTCAACAAAATGTCAGAGGTGCAAGGCAGCCTGGCTCTAGAGAACTACTCTGAAGAGCAGACAGGCTTAGAGGAGGGTTTGATAATCCCTGTGCTGCAGAAATATCAGCCATATAACCTAAAAAGAAGCATCATTCTTATGGGCCTGGTAGCAACAAACTGTCTCCAAATTGGTTTTCATTTCAGACATCCAAAACTGAAGCCTTAACAAGCAGCAGTTTCTTGCACAGCTCCATTTTGGTTTTTTCTCCTTTTTTTGACAGTCATCTATAGCCTTTCATTTGAGCTGTTTGATCTTGAAAATTCAATGTATTCCACTCAAAACTTTTGCACAACAGTGGGACACACTGAACTGAAGATCTCTGGCATCCTGTTAAGAGCAGGTTCACAACCAGTGCTTTAGAGAGGCTGCTGGCTCCACGTCAATCTGCAGCAAAGAGCAGGTCAGACCAGAGCAGGCACACAGGAAAGCCAGACTTGAAGTTTCACCTTGTTCCCTGAAGCATCCTTGCCTTTCCCTTCCTCTTCAACGTGGAATCGGAGGTTCTCCAGCAGGATGACTGAGCCAGCAGCAGGATTAGCACAGGCCTGCTCCACCTCAGGCCCAACACAATCCTTCAGGAACAAGACCTCCCTGCAAACACAAGACACACACCAGTGACTTCCTGGGGGAAAGAAAAACACCCAGGTCCCCTGGCAGGGAGGGCCTGATGCCCACCAGGCTGCTTTTCCACTTTACCTGCCCAGGAGTGCCTTCAGCTCCACAGCTACGGGGGCCAAGGAGAACTTGTCAGGCATGGGGACCCCATCCGGGCGGCCCAGGTGACTCATGAGAACCACGGACTTGGCCCCATGGTCCAAGCAGTGCTTGATGGTAGGAACAGCTGCCTTGATTCTGTCATAGCACAGAAGAACTAATTAATAAGGATTCAGTTAGAGTTGACCAGGCAAGCAGATTGGTACCACTTACACATGAGCCCCGGGAGCTACCCCCCAAAAATGACAAAAGAAACAGCACAAGAGCTGGACAGAACGATTCCTTAAGAAAGCATCAACAAAATTTTTCACCCCAGCTGGTTCTCATACATTTCACTGTTATCTTCCAAGCCATGTAGGACATGGAATTAAAATGCATTTTGTAATCTACATTCTGCTGATTGCTCAGGACACACCTGAACACTACCAGGCTCCCTGGGTTACTCTGGCATCCTGCACCAATAGAGAAATAACGAGCAGTGAGAACACTGCCTGCACGTGGCCGACAAGCAGGGCAGGACATCTGGCATCACTGCTTCTAAAGCCCAGCGTTCTGTGTGCTGCACTGCAACAACTGCTCTAACAAAGTCAACAACCTACACACCCCCAGGGTAAGCAGGAGGCACAGAACAGAGACTTCTGGATAGTAACAGAGACAACTTTCACCCACAGCCTAAGGGATGTGGCTCTGAACTGGTCATGGCCAACTTAGGAAGTTTAGCATCTCCAAGAGATTCTTTTCCATATGCTTTCCACAGCAGCCACAGTGAGTATCAGCCTTGTAATTAAGTGTGGTTTGCTAACAACTGCAGGGGCTTTAATTAAGAATTGCTGGACTTTCTCTGACAGCTTTAATATTCTGGTATGAGCAGTGACAGCCTAATCATGGTCATGTTCCAGGTTCTGGGGTAAAGTCAGAGACACAGCAGACTCTGGGGTCTCCATTTGGGATAGAAATTACAGCTCACCTCTGATTGTTGGTTATTTTGTGATCCTTCATTGGAACATTGAAGTCAACCCTAAAAAAAAAAAAAAAAGGCAACTATTCAACAATTTTTTTTTTACTTTTTTTGTTTCATTTAATTTTAAATATTCAACAAATGAGTGAGGGAACCTGCCAGTAAAGGTGCTGGCTAAAAAAAACAGTGTTACAATTAAGAGTGAGATGTTCACTTCTGCCCTGTCACAAAGTTCCATTCTAAAATCAATGTGTTATCAGCCATTTCTGCTTGTGAAAACACCACAAATGGAGAACCACTGCTAGAATAACTCAGGAAAGCTGGGCCACCAACACATCCCAATGCTCAGGACCAGAGCAGCAGTAATGCTGAGCAGGAAATAAACCCAGATAGAACTTTTTATTTTTAAACAATATGATTTCAGATGCCCAACGAGGAACATCCAAAGGAACAGGAATGAACAACAGCTAGCGACCTTGTGCTCTCTAATGAGGTTTCTGAAATACTTGGCTGGACTACTGCGGCCAGCAGCACTTCAAGGAAGCTTTAATTTCTGTCCTCAGCAGCTCTAATCCCCCTGCACCGAGTGCTGGGGCTTATCACACTCTCCCTGGAAGGCCTGCCGTGGATCCTGAGGTAACTTCCTGAGCCGTGCCAGCCGCAGGGCCGGCAGGGAGGAGTTTCAGCAGCCCGTTCTCCGGGCACCCCCGTGCCCGTGTGCAGGAAGCAGCGTTGTGTAACCGCGGAGGCAGGAACTGCTCCCGGAGCCACGGGCGGGAACGCCCATGGCTGGCACAGCGAAGGGCAGAGAGCAGAGAGCGCATCCTTCATCCCTCGGTACATTAAAGAACATCCCAGTTCAGCCAGCTGCGTGAGTGAATCCCCCCGCAGCCCACTCGGCAGACGAAACAAGCGAGAAGGACAACAAGCTGCCAGCGAAACAGGAGCTGAGCGAAAGAAACTGAACTGGCAGCCCCGCAGCACGGTGGTCGAGTTCTAGAAGGGGCAAAGAAAAGCACCATTATCCTAAAAGGAGAGAATACAGAACAGTTTGCTTCACAGCGCCATCATAACTACAAAAGGTCCAGCTCAGCCTTCTTCCCCCCTGCAGACCACTGAAATCTGAGCTCCCCTGAGCCCTCTCCTCCCCATTCTCAACTTTTCCTGAAGCTTCGGCATTAGGACCGGAAGCTAAGCAGGACGTCAGTACGCCACAATTACGATGAACGTGAGGAGAAAAAGAATAGTTATTGATTTTAGTACTGAGAGCACGTGGTGACTCGTTTCAGAGAGGTGAGATGCAGGCAGGAGATACGGAGCCTGGCAGCTCACCTGCTGGGTTTGGGTAGCCCCTCACGGAACAGCAAAATTAATTAATTAGCATTAATTAAGGGAGATTTTGAGCAGGCAAACCCAGCCCATCGCCTGCCAAGGCATGGCTGCCTCTGTAACATGACTCAGAAATGAAAAAAAAAAAAACAGTCGGGTACAGGCTTCTACAGAGATAGAAAGATCTTATGTAGCACCAAATTTAGAAAGTGCACAGAAATCCTCAGCAAGCTTCTTCAGTACTTGCTACACGGGCTGGTTTCTGATAATCAAATTTTTAGGGAACTAGTTCAAAACAAAGTTGAAGAAACAAGGGGTAAAAAGAGAAGACTGCTCTTATTCATAGTCAGACTATGAGTAAGTGGAGCTATACTTTTGCTATCCCTGCCTACTCACAGAGTAGATAACACACGCGTAGTAGTCACGTTATAGTGACCTTGAACAAACTATCCCATAATAAAATTATTTCGAGCAGGACATAATCACGATGTACCTTGGTGCCCTTATCTCCCAGGATTTGGCAATAATTTTAACATGAGGCTTTCAGGCACTGATGCTTTATAAACACACTATGAATGCCTATTTTAGGGTTTCAGAGCAGGATGTGCTGAAAACCTGCGGTGACGCCCCATCCCTGGAAGCGTCCAAGGCCAGAATAGAAAAGGTTTGGAGCAACCTGGTCTAGCAAAAGGTGTTCGTGCCCTTGGCATGGGGGTGGAAAGAGATGAGCTTTAAGGTCCCTCCCAACCCAGGCCATTCTGTGATTCTATGATTTGATTCCTGCGAAATGCTGACTTATTATTGGTATTTGGAGAGCTGGGCAGAGCCGTATCTTCTCTTTTTTATTGCAAAGCTTTTTGACTTTGCATTAAGGTAAAAAACATAACTAGGAAACAAGCATTTTGGGTGCAGGCTGGCTGGATTTCCCCTCAGAGCCACGTGCGAGCGGGGTGATCCAGGGCGGCACAGCCGGGCCGGGATTTACACCCTGCCCGGCCTCCTCCTCCCCCGCAGGAGCCGGGCCGGCTCGATGATCATGCAGGAGCCTCTCCAAAACCCAGCGAGCGAAAAAAAAATGAAACTAAAACCGCACAAATCCACACGTGCCAGGCTCAGGCAAGGAAGGGGCTGCCTGCCGGGGGGCACCGGCCCGGCCCCAGCGTGGAGGATAGAGCAGGGCGGCCTTCACAGGACGCACATTCCCCCCGCAACGCCTCACCTCATGACGACGCGCTTGCCCTTCACGTCCACCTTGTCCAGGGTGAGTTTGTTGGAGAGAGACATGTTTGCTGCCGGCCGGAATCGCTCAACTCCCCTAAATCCGCTCCCCTTCGCCGCCTCCGCGTTCTGCCGCAGCGCCGCCCGCGCCGCCACCACCCAGCGCGCCAGGCCACGCCCCTCCTGTCAGCGATTGGCTCGTGCTGTCTCCTGTGCGTTTCTATTGGCCAAGCCTCCTGTCCGTCAGCGGACATCCCGCCCCTCGGGGCGGGGCCTGTGGCGCCGGCCCCGGTCACGTCCCACACGCAGCCGCCGCTCCCTGCGGGCGCCCGGAGAGCGCGGGGTTCTGTGCCTGGGCGCTGAATTAACGGTTCCGCACCTTCTCTGAGGGAAAATCACCGCTAAATGGTGTCCGAACGTGTGCCGGCTGCTGGGAATCCTTCCGATGCAGGGCACGCACTTCACGGCTGAGCCATAGGCCTGGGGCGGGCCAAGCGTCGACCGTAAAGGACGAGACAAAACCCCGGATATTTTTAAGTGACCTACATAAATTCTTCTCAGGACAACTGGGGACAAAACAACTGTTTGGAGGGATACACCTTGCAGCAGCATGGTTTAATAGAATGACGGAGTGGTTTGGGTTGGGAGGGACCTTAAATATAATTTTGTTCCACCCCCTGCCATGCCAGGGACACCTCCCACTGTCCCAGGCTGCTCCAAACCCCAGTGTCCAACCTGGCCTTGGGCACTGCCAGGGATCCAGGGGCAGCCACGGCTGCTCTGGGCACCCTGTGCCAGGGCCTCAGCCTCTTCACAGGGAAGATTTTATTCTTAATACCTAATCTCAATTTATTCTCTTTCAGCTTGAATCCATTCCCCCTTGTCCTAACACTCCAGGCCCTTGTAATTAGTGTTTTTCCTTCTTTCCAATAGGTTCCCTTCAGGTACTGGAAGGCCACAAAGCCACCTTTTTTCCCAGGCTGAACAACCCCAGTTCCCTGAGCCTTTTCTCATCGGATCAGTACTCCACCCCTCAGGCCTCCTCTGGACTTGCTCCACGTCCTTCCTGTGCGAGGGACCCCCGAGCTGGAGGCCATCCTGCCCCTGCCGTCTGCCAGGTCAGAGCCGTTCCCTGTCCTGTCACTCCACGCCTTTGGAGCAGGTTGGTGGGTGCAGCCAGAAATCACCTGCCCCAACATTCCTGCAGCCTCTAACGCAGTGCAGCGGGCTGTGCACTGGGCAGCAATAGCACAGTGCAATGCACTGTACTGGGTGAAAAAGGAGCTTGTGGCTTTTGTTGTCTGCCCATAGGATAGGCCTTTCTGTTGCTGACTGGGTTATTTTTTTTTTTGCCATGCTCACAAAAATGTACAGACACAGCTGAGAAAGTGGTGAGGACAAAATCAGTTCTCTGCTGACAGAATGGTGCTGGAGAGAGTCCAGAGAAGGACAACAGAGCTGGGTAAGGGTCTGGAGAGTCAGTCCTGTGAGAAGCAGCTGAGGGAGCTGGGAAAGGGGCTCAGCCTGGAGAAAAGGAGGCTCAGGGGGGACCTTGTGGCTCTGCACAACTCCCTGCCAGGAGGGGACAGCCGGGGGGTCGGGCTCTGCTCCCAGGGAACAGGGACAGGAGGAGAGGAAAAGGCCTCAGACTGTGCCAGGGGAGGGTCAGGGTGGACATCAGGAAGAATTTCCCATGGAAAAGGTTGTTAAACATTGCAATGGGCTGCTCAAGGAGATGTAGAGTCACCACCCCTGGAGGTATTCAAGGAAGGACTGGATGTGGCACTCAGTGCTCTGGTCTCATTGATAAGGTGGTGATCAAAGATCAGCTCCAGTGGTCTCAGAGGTCTTTTCCAATTTAAATGATTCTCTGATTCAAATGAACATGCACTGACAAAAATGAAACAAAGCTACCTAGAGAGCCAGACCAATGCTCTGCTCACACACGGGTGAAAACACCCAGCCTGAGGCAGAAGGGTGGGAGTCTCCTGCTGCAAGACTTGTCAGAAAGCTGAGGAGAGCCTGGATGGGCCTCCAAGACATGTTAAAGGTGTCGGTGCAACAGCACTAAACCCTGAAATACACAAGTGGAAACAAGCTGACAGGTGATGTGAGATCTCCTGGGAGGTGGACACCAACTGGGATGGAGGAGACCAGGAAACGTCCCTTTAGTTTGTCACTGTGGGCCACTGGAGTTTATCTTATATTGCTGTAAATCTACAATGAAGGTACCAATTAAATGAGGGCCAGTAACAGTCTCGATGTTGACTGCAGAGTAAATCTGGGGGTACCCAGGGGTCCCTCCTGTGACAGAGCAAATCAGACCCAACCTTGCAGTCACCAGGTGGGTCCTTGTATAACCCAGAGCCCCTGGGCAGTGCTCGCAGAGTCCCCTGCGGGCAGAGACATCTGGAAGTGTCAGTGTGAATCCAGCCTTCACCAAGGCCTGAGAGCCAACCCCTAAACTGGTCCTGAGCCCAGCTCCCCTCAGTAGGGGATCCCCTCGAGCTGGGATCGCCTGCCCGAGCTGGCCAGAGCCACTCGCACCTGCCCAGCCAGAAGCACAAGTGACAGCCGGTGAACAAACCTCAGAGGGACTCTGGTGAGGAGATGAGGAAGGGCATTCATTCTCTGGATCCACAGGAGCTGTAACTATTTAACTGTTCTGAAATTAATCCCTCTCCTTCTTCCTGTACTACTTCATGCTGTGCTGCTTTCTCTGAAGGCAAAGGTTAAATTCCTTGATGCTGACTCAGAAAGGAAAGCTCTTCCCAGCTGCAGCCCACAACCCAGCCCTGAAGCACCTCCTGCTTTCCCTGGGAAATGGGTTCATTCATTAGGACGAGGCTTTCATTTCAAAAGCTTGCCTGTCACTTTCTAGGAGTAAAAAAGTGTGGAGCAGGAAAGTCGCCGTGTGCGGTGGCACGAACAGGGTAACCTGAGCACCCAGAGCGATGTAGGAGAGCTGTGTGCCACAGCGGAGGGAGGAGGGACAGCAGGGAGGACTCTGGGGAATCCCCAGGCACACAGGACATTCAGCAGTAAAGGACTGAGCAAGCCATACATAAAACCGACCAATAGTGCTCGACACAACTCCACTACATCCCATGGGTTAGGAGAGGATTGGATAAGAAGTTTGGAGCAATCTCTGTGCACTTAAAAAGATCATTGTTCTGGCAGAAGTGCAGCCATAGCTCATTCAGTGTTGTCTGGTTTTATCCTTGTTTGCTTTTCCCCCATTTTTTTGTGTGAAGAACGTGAGATATAGGGAGGATGTCACCTGAGAGCTTGAGGAGGCAGAACACAATTACAGATGGGAAATGGCCCAGGCATGAGAATTTGTGTCTTATAAAAGGAGTTACAAAGAAAGGGGAATACAGACACACAATCAAAGGTCACTTCCACGCTTGAGTCACCTCTCTGTCCTTCCCTCCTGTTGTGAAATATTTAGAATATACAGCAAATATTTAAAGAAAAAAAAGCCCATGCAAACAGTTCAACCCCTGCACTTTTAAATTAACCAGTGCAGCAGAGCCAGGAGGGCAAAGGGCTGATAATGACAAACCCAAGGAGCTGGGGTTAGGCCTGGGACCACCCTAGGAAGTCATTCCTAGGAATATGAAGCAGCAGATGTACTTTAGACTGGCCAGCCTTCTCCTGCAGGATCCTGCTCCCTTTGTCCAACAGGAACAGGACTGTGCAAGTTTAGGGAGAGCACAGGCTTTGGTGCACTGGGTGTGTCAGTGAGACCAGGGGAGGGCTGTGGTTTGGAGAGCAATAATCTGCATTTTCCTCTGTGTCGTGTGGCCCAGACTGCGGAAACTTCCTGCTTTGAGAACCCCGCCGCTGCAGTTTCAGCCTCCCCTTAAAAACAGGCTGCAGCACAGGGGGTGAGCGCTCCGTTCTCCTTGCGGTGGGAGATGGTCAGTATTCGAGCACAGGGAATGTAGGAAAGATAAAGAGCATCCCACCTGGAACTGTGGGAAGCGCTGCCTGAAAAACAGGCACCGGCTGCTCCCTCGCCTGGCCAAGGCCGGCACAATCTCATTCCCAACACCTGCAGGGACAAAGGCCTTCAGGCTGTGCATGCATGAAATTGTTAATTAAAAAATGCTGAAGAATCCTCTGAGTGTCTTCTTCCTGCACCTGAGTGTGTACAGCTCTCCAATTCTCCTTAAAAAAAATTATTTTAGAGATGTGTTCAATGGGATACAGACAACCCAATCTTTCCTGGTCAGCAGTTTTACTTCATGACCAAGCAGGCATGGTACAAATTCACAGCTACTACTTCAATTGTCCAGTCACCTGGAAGGAAAAAAACCAAAACCCTCACATTGCCCATGGCACAGCTCTGCTATCAAGGCAGATGCTGAATTTGTAGTGAGAGTCTGACCTTAAGGGCTTGACACACTGCTCTGCAGAAATGTGGCCTAAAACTGTTACTTAAAAAGGACAAAAAAAGAAAGAGCACCTTACAGGAGATGTAGCCACCCTGAACTGAAAGCATCTAGGGAGTGGTTCAAAAATCCATGCAGGAACTGCACGCTGGTAAGATGGAACATGGATTCCATCAGGGCTGAGGTGATGCCTGAGGCAGCAGCTGCAGAGGCTCCAAGGCTAACCCTGCCGGGGGCAGGCTGCAGGAACACTGCAGCGCTCTGAGTTTAAAATTAACACGAATCCTGCCATGATCTACAGGATCATTTTCTATCAGAGCCCTTAAAGGTGGTATTTGTTCCACTGATTTTTACAACGTACAATGAACCTCAATTTGATCACATAATGCAAGAAAACAGCGCTGGGGGAAGTGAGAGCTCTGCTCACCCCTCACACGAGCTCACTGCCACCAAGGGAGGCGAGGCTGCTCTACCAAACTGAGCTCAAGAGAAACCACAATCGAGGGCTTGAAACAGAATTTACTCTGGGACAGCTCATGTTTTCACTTAGGAAATATCATTGACTTGTCATGTTTCAGGAAAGGAGAAACATTTTAAAATTCCAGGGGAGTCTTAACAATTTTTAATTCTCTACTAAAGCTGGTGTTTCTTGAATCACAGTGAAGGGAGTTGGCCAGACAAATGCAGAGACTTTTCCATCCCAGCTTAGTCCACAGGATTTAGGGCCTCCTGGCTACTTAATGAGGTTTTGGGTTGGCTTTTTATTTATTTAATTCAGTCAGAGCTAAACCAAAACAGTTCCATTTGAAAGGAGAAGGTTCATGCACTGCCTTAACCCAAAATAACTCAAGGCCTAAATTAAACAGTCCCAAATATTTTGGTTAGTATTTTTGTACAACAGACCTGCATTTTCCAAACCACAAGTGCTAAAACTGTAGGTTTCCACACCTGATGGGGCATACTGGGCCTGAGAGAGTCTAAGAGAATGAAATTACAGGGTTGTATCTTAAGGAAAAACAAAATTCTTCATCTTGGAAACACTTGGGATACAACTTGAACCTGACCGTGCTCACTAACACCCAGCGACAGCACAAGGGTCAGCAGGCACAAACCAAAATATGGGAAACTTCATCCTAACACAAGAAAGCGCTTTTTTACTGAGAGGGAGAGACACCCCCGGAAATGCCTGCCCAGAGGGAGTGGAGATGTTACAAACCTCAGTCCTGGGGGGCAGCTCTGGCTCTGCTGGGACAGGTTTTGACTGTGTGACCTCCAGCAGCCTCTGCTCTTGCCCCGTTTGCTGACACAGGGATGCTCCTACACGAGATTATCCCACAATTTCCCAACTTTCACCAGCCCCACTTGCCCCCAGCTCTACAGGCTCAGTGTTTGCTCCAGTGTTTGTGTTTAACAGAGCTGGAATTACACCTAAACCCCAACCCTCGGCCTTTTGCTGAGACAGCTGCACGTATCTAAAGGAGATGAAAGAACATGATTTTAAACAGCTTTCAGATGCTACATTTTTATTACAGAGCTTATAATTGCCATTAGAATGATGGAGGCACAGTCTCAAAAGAATGGGAAACGTGAGGCAACATGTTTTGAGATGCAAAGAACTGTAACAGCCCTACATTAACATTGCAACCAGCATTCACTTCTCCATTCTTCATCCCAAAAACTGAATAACAAAAATTCTCCAGTTCAAGACATTTTAATTGAAAATTCTAAGCAAAAAAATAAACAAAAAGGCATAGTTTTTAATAAATAAAAGTGTTTTCTTGCTTCCACTGTGTTCTGGCAACTTCACATTCTTTTTTTTTGTATAAAAATTCAAGTGTTTTGAACTCTTTTAAAAGTAAGTTTGGTAAGAATCAAAGAGTAACTTTTAAAGCCTGGAACATATGTACTTTTTTATTAAATAGAGGACAGGTTTATAAATAGCTAGACAAAGAAAACAATAAAATAGATAAAGGAGCAATACAATATAGTTTGTAGCTGAGTGTTTCCAAGTGATATTTTAAATTTCTGAATCCAAACTGTCTCCAACAGAAGCAACCTATTTACATATTAAAACATTTACATTTGGGAAGACATTGAGCTCCCACACGATTCCACTTGCACTGTACATTCAAACTGAAAAGGATTTTGGTTCTTCAATGTAAAGCACCTTTTGTAATATTTTAATCACAAGATAAACATCCTAGAAGTCATTACCTCACCCTTGGGGAGTGCTGGACAGAGAACCTGCTTTTAAAACTCTGAGTTTATCACAACCACCTTGCCCCCAGTTATTTCCTTTCCCCAGAGCCTGATCCTCTGGCTGTCCCTACAAGCTGCTCTCACATCACTCTCAGCCAGCAGCTGCTGCTCCTTATTCCCTGATAATCACCCTGAAACTCCTTAAGTGTCCTGGTTTGGAAAAAGTCTTATTTTGCTGTACCTGGACTGAACACTGAGTTTCACAGAAAATTATAAAGCCTAGAAAAAACACTTGTGTTGGGAAAAAGCTGGAGGTAAAGCCATGAACATTCAACACACACAGTATTTGGACAACGAAAGGTTGAAGACAAAGTGCTCTAAAAAAATATTTGGAAATTGTTTATCAAGTTCTTAATGCTGCTTTATGTACTGACCAGGAATTCCAAGCTGATTACCTCCCTGTTCCCTGCGGTGGGAGGGAGATGTGGCATTCCCATGCCATCCCCTCCCATCTGAGTGACTGAGCCCACCCACAGCACAGACAGGAATATGTAAATACCTCCCTTTCACCTGCACAACCGTGCCAAGAACACAGAAAAGGAGGGTAGATAAGCAAGACAACTGAAATCTCTGCATGATTAAAACCCATCCTAACACGACCAAACAGCTTTGGGTAACGATCTGCTTTGTAAGAACAGCTCTGCTGCTGCGAACTGAGAACAAACCTCATGGAATGGCTGTGCAGGGATGTAACTCAGCAAGTAACACCACATGTTACATACAGGTGTAATCTGATTTATAAAAATACTCTATATTCATGTAGAGATATTAAGAACCCAAATCCTGCTACAGAAATATTTTGTTTCTTGACCCAGCAGGACGTGACACTGCTCTCCTCACTGCAATACAGGTACCCTGATTTCCTAACAACACATCCCTCAGCACAGCTCCTCTGCTCTCACACAACGGGATTTTTCTGGTGGTTCTCAGATAAAATGCAAGAGCTGTTTACTCAGGACTTTTTACATACACAATCTATGCCCTGACATCAGGCTTTGACTTAAAAAGCAGAACATTAAAGAGAATCTCTTTGTCTTCACCAAACTGAGTATTTCTCCTCTACAAGCACAACTGGTACACATTTACATCATGGACTGCAGTTCATCATAAAATTCAACATTATTAAACCCAGAAATTGCTGCCAACAACTGCCACAGGAGTGGGAGAGCAAGGTTCAGTGAGTAACAAACAGCTACTGCTGATGAGCATCTCTTTCTCACTGAGGTTATTTTTGATATTAATGATTTCATGATCAAAAGCTGCATTTTGATATTGCAGTTCAGCAACAAATGATGACTGTCTGAACTCACGATGCCTGGATCCGCACAGACCAAGCAGAGGGAGTGTGGATCAACCAATGCAGCGATGCTGGGCCATTCCTAGAACACAGACACTTTACCAGCAAAGCCTGAACTGTAAAGATCTTAAAGGCAGTCTGTGATGAACTCCCCAGGTTCATCGAAGGAGTGCCAGTAGATCCTGGTGGTGAGCACTGCTCCTTCCTAAAGCTGAACACTTTGGCTAAAACCACCTCACACTGATATTGCATTCAGGTGTTGCAGGAGTTTTTGGCTTCGGAGAGGTTGGGAACGAGCAAACCTCCCAACCCAGCCGAGCTTCAGGCAGGCAGTCTCAGGGCACGAGAGTCCTGGGGCAGGATGTGCAGAGCTCAGTGTGGGTACAGCCCCAAACCTCCCCATTTTCTGCCACGCAGGAATCCAGATCCCATGGAGATGATTTGAAGCCTGGAGTGTGAAAAGCTGGAGCCAGATGCTGAGAACAAGAAAAGGCATTTGACAGAACCCATTTCTGGCAAAAGGGAGGCTGTGGGGGTGAGAGGGTTCTGAAGTAAGGCACATCTCTCTGCAAACAGAACCTTCAGGATTTTGCAGAAGCAAATTCACAAATTTTTAACACAGTACTGAGCTCCACTATACATAAAATAGCCTAGTATAAGGCTGGAAAAGCAGCTTCTGCTTCCTCAGTTTCCTTAACTGTATTTTGACAATTTGCCAAAAAGAAATGCTATACTGCAAGCTTCATGGAATGGGAAGACAGCCCTGTTCGTGAGCATCAACAGCTCCACACCAGATATTTTTGGTAAGCCTAGATTTAAAAAAACCACAAAAGACCCTGGAGAGTCACTGCAAAAACTACCTCTACACTGGAGAAGAAACGCACCCAGAAGACCTCCACAAGGATCAGGACATGCACAGACCTCACAACAGCTGTTTTGGTTGTGTTTTTTGCTTCGGGGATTTTTTGTTTGGCCTCAGCGGGGGTGGGAGGAGCGAGTCTTTCATAAGGCTGTGTCATCATCTTCTTCCAAATCCCCCACGAGCAGCGAGTGCTTGTCTGGCTCGCCGAGGACGAGGCTGCTCACCGAGCGCCTGTCTGAGAGCAGGGAGCTGATGGAGGCTCTGCTGTAGGTGACGATTCGGTCCAGCAGGCCCAGCCTGGGGGAGCCAGCCCCGCTCTCCCCCATCCCCACGTGCACGCTGACCTCCGACGGGCTCCTGTGCCTCAGCTGGCCCCGGGCACGGAACTCCAGCTTCTCCGAGCTTGGTTTCTGGTACCTAAGGAAGGAAAAACCAAAATGTATCGATACCGCAGAAGCTGAAGTACACTGAAATAGGGATAGAAAGTGATTATGCACAAGTCAGAGGCATTTGTAATTAGACCAACGAGATTTCTCACAAACACACAAAGGCCACTAAGGATTTCCCATTCTGAACGCTTCTGAGCTGCACATCTCTTCCCATTAGAAAGGACATTTTTAAACACTACTGTGGGCTCGGTATTTCTGAGCCCGGGAGAATTTCAGCTCGCTGACCACTGCTGGCTCCTTTCCCAAGGGAAAGCTGCCAACAGTTTCTCTTTCCAAACCATCTCTCTCCGTTTCTCAGCACAGGCTCAGCAAACAGTGTTCCCTTTGCCAGAACAACTGTCCCAGGGGTTGTTTCCTATTCCTGACCCAATGCAGAGCAGTGTCAGTGCCATGGAGCAATAACAGACCTTTTTACACAGCGTGTTCTAAAAGAAACTGTTGGGATTGTAAATACAGCCTTCTTTCCCTTCTGACAGCTCTATGGAGTCCATCTATTTCCTGTCCTACGGTGACACACTACTGTCTGCTTAATACAGACTTGCCTGAGCTGTTCTTCAAAATCTCTCACAGTCCCACATCTATTTTCTGTCACTCAAAGTAAAAGACCTGAGCTTCAAATCCAAGTTACAAACCACAAGACTGATCCTACTCACATCTTCAAGAGCAAAGAAGAAAGCACAACAGAGACTGAGGAGGCAGCCATGGCTGCAGATCCCATCCAGGGCTGCAGAACCAAACCAATGGGCAGGAAGACACCTAGAAAATGACACCAGCAGTAAGTTCAGAGCAGGAACATTGCATTATTCATATGTTAATAGACAATTTCACACAGACTATCTAGTTTTAGTTGTTTTTTAATTTATTAGTAAATGGGATTTTAGTTTAAATGACCAACATTTAATACATAAGGATTTGTAGTTCATCTCAACTAGAACCCCAGAAGTGGCATGTCCTGCCCACCCTGCAATAAAACTGCTTGCTCACAGGATCAGCCTCTTTCAATAAACCTTTTATCTTGAAGCTATTTTGATGGGCTGAGCACATCCATAGTAGCCACAGTGTGGGAGGAGGACAGCTCACAAATATTCCACTGCAAGATCCCCAGGCAGAGAACTCTGACAGAAATAAAGCTCATGGAAACTCTCCCAACAAGAGTAAATCATGAGTAAATCACTGCAATCTTCTACTCCCTGAACCCAACCCAGTTAGTGCAGGCAGCACTCACACACCTGCAGCTATGGGAACTCCAATGAGATTATAAATGAGAGCAAAGACAAAGTTGATCCGGATCCTCTTCACGGTTTTCCTGGATAAATCTATGCTTGCTACCACATCCATCAGGTCATCCTGCAAGTTAAAATGTTTATTGGAGCAGTCAGAGAGAGAGCAGACAGTGGTGCCTCCACAGTCCTGTTCTACAGCTCACTGCAGTGCATGGCAGTAACAGGATGATCCCAGGCAGCCCTCTGGAGGCTGCTCTGCTCAGTGCCAATCCATCATAACCCGAGTACTGTCCACAGCACCTCCCAGGACAGCTCCAAACACCGAGCACAGTCTGCCAGGGAGCTGCTGATGTGTAGGAAGAGGTGCCTGTAACCCCGGAGATGCCATGGTGCGTTACCCAAATGTAGTTTATGTTTGCCAAAGGACAGGTCACTCTGTCTTCCTTCGCCACTCTCAAATTTAATTACCCCAAAATGTGCAGTATGCAGAAAACATGGAAGTTCCCTTCATGGCATGATCACTGCACTAAACACAGTGAAGACAATCTCTGCTCCAGCTCTCTGGCTGATGGAGATTGTGCACCCCTGCATCACCCAAAACATCCCGGGCCTCCTGACCCGTCCTAGAGCTCCCTTTAACTCTGATTCCTTACCTTGATGAGAACCACATCAGCGGCCTCGATGGCCACATCCGTGCCCGTGCCGATGGCGATTCCCACGTTGGCCATGGCCAGGGCTGGGGAGTCGTTGATCCCATCTCCCACCATGGCCACCCGCTTCCCCTCGTCCTGCAGCTGCTTCACTTTGGCCACTTTGTGCGAGGGCAGAACCTCTGCAAACACTTTGGTGATGCCAACCTGAACACAGAGAGAGGACACAGCTTTTCCAGCAGCTGTCAAAGCTCCTGCCTGGACTGATGTGGCCAGGAAGAGTGAAACCCATTTTATCACTCATGAGCTAAAGAGCAAACCCAGCTGATGGTATGAAAACAGCTCTGAATTCACAGCTGATGTTACTTCCATTCAAAAACTCCTTGCACTCCTTATTCCAAATTCTTTAAAACTCCCATCTTTCACAGCAGAGCAGCCACCAGCATTGTGCAGATGCCACACCACCCTTCCTGCTGCGAGCAGCCCCAGGCACAGGACAGCAGCCCACCTGGGAGGCGATGGACCGCGCTGTTTTGCTGTTGTCACCAGTCATGAGGACAACTTCTAACCCCATGCTCTTCAAAGTGTACACTGCCAGCTCAGCCTCTGGCTTCACAGTATCTGCAATAGCTATCAAGCCACAGAGCACTCCTGAAAATAGAAAGAAAGTGTTTGTAATAAAGACTTCTATTAATTTTGGAAAAAAAAGCAACTTTTGCCCCCAGTAAGACCAGTTCCAGAACCAGTTCCTACTGAGAGTAAGAAGTGGGATGAGAACAGGCACTGGTGCAGCAAGGTTTAAAGCAACACAGTGCATGGACTGTACAACCATAATGAAAAAGAAATTTCATTTTTCCCCTTTTCCCCCCTTTTGCTTTTTTTGAAGTCTTTGCATTGTATTATTATGCCAACTGTCCTGTCAGCTGAGAAATGCAGGAAGAACCTTTCCCCTAAGAAAGTGTTGTAAAACTGATTAATTATCTCTTTTCACACCATTACCCTGCTTCAGGTGTAGCTGCTATGACATCACAACTTATTAATTGTTGCCTTGATTTTTTCAGCCTTCTTGTGCCTCACAGTTCATAGTTCTTAGCTTGTTTCTCACTCATGGGTGTTGTAAATAGAAGCAATGTTTTCCTTAAGTCTAGGTAGTTTCATTCTTTGTTTTAGAGCTATGGACAGCTGATGGACAGTTGTCTTGACCAACGGGATGGGGAGAGGTGTCAACCTTCTCCCCCAATCCCTGGCCTTTGTAGAAATACTATAAAACGGAATCAAATTTAATAATAAGCAGTTCATGCCTTCTCACCAAAGTGAGTGTGTGTGTGTGGAACAACGACAATGAATCTCTATTTATGTGATGTTTTATGTGCTATTTAGGGGCAACCAAACTGGAGAGAGCGCTGAACTCACCATCCACAGCCGCCAGAACAGCCGTGCGGCCTCTCCGCTCGTGCTCCATCATGGCTTTGTCCACCTCATTCCTCACCAGGAGGCCATTCCTGGTCATCCATTCCCTGTTCCCGATGAGAACTGAGTACTTCTGAGAGGTCACAGTAGCTGAAGGAAGAAAACACAATGCTACCATCACGTGGATAACCAGGGAGCTTTTCCCTGCAGCTCACCCCAGCCAGGCTCTCCCAGGAACAGCACTGCAGCGCATCCAAGCAGAAATAAAGAATTCTTCAATACTTTCTGCCCCACCATCTCTTCCTGTGACCTTCACAAGAGAGACACCAACATTTCCTCAGTCCTGGGGAGTCACCCCATGTCAGAGGGCCAAAAACCAAAGGTCAAAGGACAGTAAAGGGCAAAATGACCTTCTCAGTGCTCCTGATTTCTACAAACAGCCCCATGGAGCTGAAAGAATGAACAATGAGCAGTTCTTGAGTGAAAACTAATCAGTCATGCAAACATAATTTGGGCTAGCAAATGGTAACTTGGGATGAAGCAAAGTAAAGCCACAAAGAGCTGACAGACAACTCCTGTCTGATTTCCCAGTCCCATATTCAACATGCAACTTGAAATTGTATTTAACTTAAATGTTCTGAGTGATGTGTGAGCATGAAATAAACTGATGACAAACTATTTAATGTGTGCCTTGCTGTCAGCCCAGTTCTCCAAGGTGGAAATAAGTGACCACATTCCTAAGGATCCTGAAGACACAGAAGCAGAAATTGTCCATTTTATTCTCTAACCCAGAATTAACTTACTTGGTAGTTCAGCATCAATGATCAAAGCAGGCTGCACTGACTCATCTGCATTCTCCTCAATTCTCACAAGTGTCACGTTTTTAACATTGTTTTCTTCAACCATTCTGTTTTTCTTGTAGAGTAATGGTTCAATATTGGTGACTTTGCAACTAATGCCACAGCCTGGAACTACCTGAAAATCTGTACATGTCCCAAGGGTTTCTGAGTTCAGCTCCTAGAAAAAGAGGATGGAAACTGATGAAATTTTAAAAAATATAAAAGCGTGATGCAATTATAAATCCCAGAAAATAAAGTGCAGTTAAACAAAGAGGAGGAGGGAAATAATCCTCAAAATCTAGGTCTGAATAGTGCCTCTAACACAGAGTGATTTATGTGGCTCCACAATTTTCAGCTTTCCCAATTAAACACAGCAACTACTTAAACCTGCATGAAGAGTCGTGTGGTGTTGATGAAGTCGTGCAAGAGAGGTTCTTCCACAGGGGAGAGCAGGCTATGCGGGGGAGCCCCTCACCTTTTTGCAGAACTTGGTGATTGCTGCTCCCAGGGGGTGCTCGCTGCTGCTCTCTGCAGTCCCCACAATCGCCAGCATTTTGTGCCGAGGGAGGAGGTTCCCCTCCGCCAGGAACTTCACCTGCATCACCTCCGGAGTGCCGTGGGTGATGGTGCCCGTTTTGTCAAACACCACCACCTTCACCTGCAGGAAAGCAGGAAGATTCAATCCATGAACCGAGCAGGGTGGGGCAGATTCCCTGGAAAAGCACCCACTTGATACCATCTTACAGGGGGCCACAGGGGAATAAGCTCCCTGAAGGTGAACCAAGTCTAAGGGCTGACCTGCAACTTCTCAGAGAGGCTCAGTAATATCTGCCCGACGGCTCTTCAAGTGTGTTTTGTAAAGCAAAGGTTTTAATAAAAAAGAAAATAACAAACAATACAGGAACAAAAAGCAAAAGCCGAGCACCAGTGTCAGAGAAGCCCCTGACACCTTGCTAAGACACCTCAAAAAGTCCTGAGCACCTCTGAGCTCATTCTTAACTACAGGATNGGGCTGACCTGCAACTTCTCAGAGAGGCTCAGTAATATCTGCCCGACGGCTCTTCAAGTGTGTTTTGTAAAGCAAAGGTTTTAATAAAAAAGAAAATAACAAACAATACAGGAACAAAAAGCAAAAGCCGAGCACCAGTGTCAGAGAAGCCCCTGACACCTTGCTAAGACACCTCAAAAAGTCCTGAGCACCTCTGAGCTCATTCTTAACTACAGGATGATCAAGGAGGGACAGTTTTGGCTTACTGCCGATAGAAGCACCTAGAGGTTTTGAGAAACATTTCCAAAGCCCAACCAGAGCTCCTGGGCTGGCACCGGGCCAATGCCAATGAGCAAAGAGCAGAAGGTTCTGGTGCTTTTCCTGAACAGTCAGGGGTGAATCTGAACCCCCTTTTCCTCATTTGGAAACACCTGCTCGGGTGTGGGCTCAGTATTTCTGAGCCTGAGAATTTTAGATTACTAACTACTGCTGGCTCCTTTCCCAAAGGAAAGCTGGCAACAGTTTCTCTTTTCAAACCATCTCTCTCCGTTTCCCAGCACAGGTTCAGCAAACAGTGTTCCCTTTGCCAGAACAACTGTCCCAGGGGTTGTTTCCTATTCCTGACCCAATGGAGAGCAGTGTCAGTGCCATGGAGCAATAATAGACCTTTTTACACAGCGTGTTCTAAAAGAAACTGCTGGGATTGTAAATAAAGCTTCTTTCTCTGCTGACAGCTCTATGGAGTCAATCTATTCCGTGTCCTACCATGACATTGGGGTGCATCGGGTGCATTTCTACACCCACTTGAACCAATCTCCCGCACATGGAGCCATGGCCTCGCAGGGAACACCGCGGGCCGGAGGGGCCCGGCAGGACGCTCCCTCAGCCTCCCCAGAGAGCTGGCAAAGGCCCGAGGCGCCCCCGGGGCCGGGCAGCCCCCGGGGCTCACCTTGTGCGCCATCTCCAGCGGCTCCCCGCCCTTGATGAGGATGCCGTTCTGCGCGCCCACGCCGGTGCCCACCATGACGGCGGTGGGGGTGGCCAGCCCCAGGGAGCAGGGACAGGCGATGCACAGCACCGTGATGGAGGCCTGGAAGGCGAAGCGGATGATCACCTCCGCGGCTGAAATGCTCTTGTTGTAGCCCTGGAGGGGAGAAATCAATCAGCGGGAATGAGGCGTTTGGCTACGCGCTGTCTCGGGGGTTGGAAACACCTGCCGGTACATCTGCTGAGTGTTCACGGTAAAGTAAACCACAAGCAAAGTATGCTAAACCTAAGATACAAGGGTTTTTATCTTCTTTTCTTTGCATTAGAGCCAGGATTAATGTAGCCCTGGTTTTTCAGCCTGAGAAGTTTTGATTTCTAAAACTCGGTTCTCACGGAACTTTCTGTAAACAAAAGAAGATGTTTTTGCTAACTTGATCTTGCTTTCATTCTTCTTTGGAGGTGGAGACCATTTGATGTCTCTCTGTGCTGGGCAATGTGATTGAATGGGTGTTACAGCTAACAGCAATCAGTTTAGCTCTAGTGACCCAGTATAGAAGGAGGTCCAACTCTGAATAAATAGTTCTATTTAGCCTTCTGACAATTCTGAAGTTGTGTCATCTGATTTCATGTCCTACAGCAACAGATTAATACGTGGGAGTCGCAGTTTTCATGTTTGGACTCAGTGTTTATTAATTCTTATCTATGCACAGTCTCACGAGTTGTGAGCTCTAACTAGCAAGGTAGGAATGGCTCTGTCTCTAACTCTTTCCAAGGTTATTTAAGCACAAACTATCTAATAACGAGATGACACTTAGATTATTTATACTTTTAACCCAATAATTGACCACTCAAGGCCCACAATGTGGACCTTTTTCACCCAATTAGAAAAAACCACCTGAAACTAAGAAGAAGGTGAAGAAGGACTTAGACAACGCCTTAAATCCTCCATATTGCCTCATATATATTACTTTATACTAAAACCTTAAACTTTAGGTTTTCCACTATGTGATATCACACACTTCTGTTCAAACTGCACATCCAAAATCCCAGAGCTATCACTCAATTTTGGAAGCCTGTCCCAAGGCCTCAGGTCAATGCAGTTCTTGCTTGAGGGTCACTGCCTTGTCAGCACAGAAAGCCTGAAATTTTCAGCCTCCACGGTTCCAACATAAGATGAACGATTAAATTAATGATTAATTAACCAATTTGTGTTCTATACTGCATCCACCCTCAACTGTTTTATTTATAGGACATTTTCCTAAAAAGACATGACATGCTACAACTCTTTAATGGTGCACTGTAACAAAAGATACTCTATCAAAAATATATACAGTAGGGAGAAAAAAAAAGCAGATATGAAGATGGCTTTCCTGGAAACCGAGAAATTCTAATCAGAAATAGTTTGGGAACAAGAAACCCTGTGATCTAAGCAACGCTTAGGTCCAAGTTGGGATCCTGACCATCCTCTGGAATTTGTAATCAAGATGAATTCTGCTGATTGCCAAGATGAATTTACACAGAGCTACATACATAATTGGAGCTTGTGACAGGAGGGACTTCTTTTTCCCACAAAGGAGGGATGGATAGTGGGAAATTTTTGATGTTTAATATTTACTTCTTTTAATTAACTTTTTTTCAAATTTTAACTTACAAGGGTTGCTTAATTACTGTGGACTCTCTTTAAGTGTAACTGCAGAAATGATACAATATAAAAAAATACATAATGTAAAGAATGTAATAACAAGAGCAGTAATAGTCAGCAACTGCCTGCAAGGGTAATCCAGAAAGGGAACCACTGCAGTCTAATAGAATTTTAAGGCTGTTTATTAAACATTTCAGAAGGTGTTTAAGTAGAGATTTACTTACCAGAAAGTATTTTTCCACTATTTCAAAATCCACAAACCCAATTACAATCCAGGCAAAAAGGGTAACCACAGAGACAGCCACAATAAAAGGAACAAAGTAGCCACTAAGTTTGTCTGCAAATTGCTGGATGGGAGCCTGGGAAGGAGAAACATCACTCAGCACATCGTGGTTGTGTCTGAAGGCACAGAACAGAAGCATCACAGCTGCTGCTTGCAGCACATCTGACGTGCCACACTTCATAACTACAGATTTACTTAATAAGAGGATGAGACAGCTCAGTAGACAGGATCAAAGTCCTTATTCACCAAGATACTTCATTATGCAGCTGCAATTCAAATCCAAGCAGTCTCAGCCGGCCCTGCAGGGATTTGGTGCGCTGGTGCCTGCATGAGACAGCAAACCTCAAGCGTGAAATTGGATGATACTCTACCTTAGAGGTCTGGGCCTCCTCCACGAGTTTTACAATCTGGGACAGAGTGGTATCAGCTCCCACGTGGGTGGCCGAGATGAGAAGGGACCCGTTCTGATTGATGGAGCCTGCAATAACTGTATTGCCAGGCTTTTTGGTCACAGGCATGGCCTCACCTGAGAAAGGGCAACAACAGACACATCACTGCTGAAAAAGGCACCTTTGGGACAGCTGCCAGCTCCTAGCAAGGGGGGGGACATCAGCTTCGACTTCCCCTCCGCGGATTTGTTTAAAGGAAAAGATTTTTACAGTGGCAAAAAGCAAAAGCTGACCTGTGATGAGAGACTCGTCCACCATGGAGTGTCCTTCAATGACACGGCCATCCACTGGGAATTTGCCTCCTGGGACCACTTTGACAATGTCACCTCGCTGAACCAGTTCCACATCCACCTGCTCCTCACTGGAACGGGGCAAATGTTTTGTAAGAGACTGGAACTGGAGAGACCCAAGCAATGGAGCTGGCACTACACACAAAGCACAGCCCCACTGGCTGGCATTAGTGCACACAAAAATGATCACAAGAAAGTGTCTCTGTGCTCTTTGAAATGGTCTATTTTATCATAATTTTTATCATAATTTCATTTACTTTCCAGTTAAGAAAATCCAGTAATTATCACAGGGAAAAAAAAAGGCAATAAATCAAAGCAGTGCAGTGTTAATTCTGCATTTTAATATTTTTATCTGCCAGCAAATCTGAAGTTATTTGCTTCACAGTAATACAGAACAGTAAAATTTGTCTGTGAATTAAGCATATTAACAACAAAAGGGAACAACAGAAAAAGCAAACGATAAAGCAAGATACCTTAAAAGAACGTTATCAGGGCCCAAGGTAACAATAGTAGCTTCAGTAGCTTGTAATGAAATTAGTCTTGCCAGTGCTTCTGAGGTTTTACCCTAGAATAATAATTTTCATATTTTTCTGACTATACTATTGAAAAAAAAAAAAAAAGCTGGGTAAATGACAACTGTGTGTGTTGCAATTTACCCTTTTAAGAAAACACTTTCTGCAAAACAGTCTGATATGAAGTCAAACTTATTAGTTCAGTTACTAAAGGTGATTTTACAACACAGAAGGTTAAAGGACCCCAGCAAAGCTTTTGCATGGGATGTTTTCACAAACGATTCTGCAGTGCTGCTCGGTTCCTGCTTCGCTCACCTTTGCCACGTGCTCCAGCCAGCGGCCCAGCGAGATGAACACGAACAGCATGGGCGGCGTGTCGAAGAAGGTGACAGGGTTCACCTTGGCCCGCTCAGCCATTGCCACCAGGAGGATGATGAAGGAGTAGAGGAAGGCGATGGATGTTGCCAGCACCACGAGCACGTCCATGTTGGCCGTGTTGTGCCTCAGCGCTCGCGAGGCCTGGATGTAGAAGTGCCACCCCCCGAACACCTGCAAGGGCATTTCACACGTCTCTAACACACAGCAGCAGCTTTTCCAGCGTATTTGTGACGTTTGCCCCTCTCCCTGAACAAAATCCCAGCTCTAGCCGGGGCTGTGGTATTCCCACAGCACTCTCGGGTGTTCCCAGTGCGCTCCCAGTGGGACTCAGGGGCTGCCGCGGGTGCACAGCAGCTCTGCACAGCCTGCCCAGCCCCTGACAGTCCCCAGCACCCAGGATTTTGGCAACAGCAGAAGCACGTAAGAACCTCAAAAGGATTTTGTATCAGCAGAATTGCATTCACTTTTCCAACTGAACTCATCACCTTCCAACTTGAGCATTTATGCCCAACAAAGCAGGAGTTGTCATAACCCCACTCACCTGTACAGGGACACAGAATAAAAATGACAGGAAATTCATGACAGACAGTCCTGGTAGGAGCTGGTACTCCAGGACCATGGAGGAGTGGAGGGCCTCCATCTCCTCACTGCTCATGTTGTGATGAGCGTGAGCATCCGAGAGCTGGCTGTCCATCACCATCATGTAAATCATCAGCCCCATCACAGGGATACAGAAAACCAGGCTCACCACAAAAGACCTTTTCCACCTCAGATTTAAAGAGAGAAAAAAAAAAAAGGAAAAACAAACTTGCATTGCAGTCAAGTGCTGGAGAATATTTTAAGTAGTAAGTCTGCACAGTCACAGAAAAAAACCCATAAATCGATGTTTGAGTAACAAAGAAGAATCAAAGATGTTTATGGGATCTTAATATGTTCAGAATACTTACTGCCTGATTTCCTGTTTGTGATCCAGATGACTTGCAGATCTATCCTTCTTGACTAAGGAAGTAGTAAAACCTAAATCCTAAGGAGGAAAAAAGACACAATAATAAAAAAATCAGTTTTAAAATGCACTTTGTGCTCAGTTATTGCCAAATTACTGATGGTGCTGGTCTTACCTTTAATTAACTTTATTAACATTTCTGATATAAAATGTTATTATTGTTTACTTACTCTTTTTACTACTGTTCAATTACTTTTCAAAAAGAGAAAAGCAATCTGATGTAGAAATTAACCTTTCTGGAATAAAATACTATTCTAAGAAGTGTGGCTTTCCAAAATAGCTGTTCCTAAAGCACAGAAATTGAGAAACTGAAGGAGAAGGCTGAGAAACTTATTTCACATCTTACCTGCTACAGTACTTTGTTTTTAAGAAACATGCTTTATTTTTCTACAAACCTATAGCTGGTATCTCCAAGTCTACCATGACCTGACTTGCACAGTATTTATTTTTAAAAACTTAGGCAAAGTTGTAACAGAGCATTTTTAAGCCAGAACACACAAATTAGCTGCAGAAAACTGCACTAAGAAGAAAGAAGATGGAAGGAGAGATACCAATTTTTTTGTTTTAACAGCCTCTCCTTCTATTTCTGGGGTGTGTAACTCTTCCAAGGACACAGGATATTTTAGGAGACTTGGTGCCTGTATGAGCTCACCTTTATCACTTGTATGACATCTCGAGGACCAATGGCCTCAGGGTCATATTTGATGTGGGCTTTGTTGGTGGCAAGAGCTACGGAGCAGTACAAAACACCCTTGGTCTTCATGAGGGTGGATTCGATCTTGTGCACACAGGAGGCACAGGTCATCCCTCTCACCTGCAAAATAAAGGTTCTTTCCTGTTAGCAAAGCACAGATTACATGGTAAATGCACCTTAACAAGTAGGAAAAGTGCTGGTGACTCTGCTGCATTATTTATTGCTTTGATCTGGGGTGTGAGCACTGTAGAATCAAACAACAGTTTGGGCTGGAAGGGACTTTAAAGACCACCCAGTTCTAACCCCTGCCATGGGCAGGGATGCCTCCCACAAAACCGTGCTGCCCAGGGCCCCCTCCAACCCCCTAGAGGAAGCACAGCACAGGGACAAGGTTCTTAAGCCTTGCTAAAGCTCTGTTGGATGTTCAGTCTCAGAGCTGGGGGACACTGAGCTACATTCAGCTTCAAAAAAAACCCAAAAAACCAAAAAACAAACCAAATACAGGAATATTTCCTGCATTTTCAGGGTAGTAGTAGTGAGCCAGCACAGCTTGCAGCACAAGATAAAGGTACGTATGTGATACATACCTGATGTACCCTTATACTTCATTCCTACAAATTAACCTCTATTACACGACTAAATTTGAGGAAGGGGACACTAGCACAGGCACATCCAACCGATCAAAGTAATAAAAGCTGAGGGTGGCTGGGTTGAATGATCAGCTTACAACAAGCTCCAGAACCCCATCTCCTTCCCCGCAGTTTTCCATCACGGTGGCTCCGAAGCCCAGCTCCCGGATGAGCTCTGCAATGGCTGCAGGGTGAATGACAGCAGGGTTGTACCTCACTTCTGCCTTCCCTGCCATCAGGGCAACAAGGATCGAGTGGATGCCTAGGAAACAAAACCAGGCTTAGGAAACATCCTGCATTTATTGTACAGGGCACAATTTATTGAAACTGGGAAAGCTTCTGTGCTGTATAGAAAGGAAAACATCCTCATGTTTGGAAGCTACATCAGCACCTTAGTGCAGGTGTGACAGATGAAAGCATCATTCCACATGAGCCACATGCCTTCAACATCCTAATTACAAACATTCTCTCCATGCTGTATGAAAAATTATCTCTTTTTCCTTAAAGAAGTTCTTCTAAAACACAGTGCTGCATATTTCTCTGATCTGCATTTACCAGTTCCGGAAGCCTTTTTTAAGGAGAACCCGTATGAGAAAGAACAGTGCAATCCCACTGAGCACTGAGAAGATTTAGATTCATCCATTTTCTAGGATGAAAAAAATTAAAATCCAGGCTGACTTGAAACCCATTCATCTTCATTACAATAATTAAACACAGCCTGCATTAATGACTCTGTTACATCACAGTCATGTAGCCTTTTGTTCCTGCAAATATAATCACAGACACCACTGCCCTGACTTGCAGAGCTAAAATTAACCTGTGTCCCTTTAATCCACTCACACTGTCCCTTCTCTCAGCTCCCCAAAGCACACATCTGCTTCTGCCTTTCAGCTGCACACCTGGGAGCCTCCCTCAAGTAGGAAAGAGCCGTTTTACCTTCAAAAGGATCCCCTATTTGATCCCAATATTCTTTGGAGCTTTTGCAACAGCAGTGTCTGGGCTGCACGCCCATAAAGCAGCAAGGATGTCCCTGTTCCCACCCTATGGGCCAGAGGGGAGGAGGAACACCTGTCCTGACAGCCCACCCCTTAAAAACACTGCAAAAGCCAGATGGATTCTCCAAACAAATGCTTGGAAATGTAACAGCCCACACGGACACACATCTCACCGTCCTCCCTTCTCAGATTCCTCTCGATGTTGGCCACACACGAGGCACACGTCATTCCTGTGACCTGCACATAGCACTTGGAGATGCTCTTGCTTTCCTGCCTGCCAAGGTGGGCTGGTGACACTTTGGAGGGTGGCTCAGGCTTGTGAGAGTCCAGCTGTGCTTCAGGGTGGGGCTGAGCTTTGGCCACAGGGAGCTCTGCCTTTGCTGGAAAGGAGAATGCAGTTTGTGTCAGTGCGAACAGCCAGTGCAGGGAGGGACGAGCTGCTGTGACACACTGCTGTTCACGGAGACTGAAAATGAAACGGTGATTGTACACACCTTGGCACTCTGATCCATCCAGCCCTCTGTCAGTTAAGAGTCAGCAAAAGACAACAAGACAAAGGTGGGTCACTGATTAACTTATTGGTTTGTTACTATTTTTCCTTTTGCCTTTCCTCATTGTCTTTGCTCTGTTGCACATCCATTGCCCTCTCCTGTAGCTGTAAGCAAAGCGTCTGCATTGCAACCTTAGTTTTACACAGTTTTATTGACTTCACCCAGAGCCCAGAGCTGAACTTGTAAGCAAGTGCTTGTTTCATAAGCAAAATCAGTGTTTTTAACCTTATAGAGGGGGTCTGGAACTACAGGCTCCTTACAGCAGTTCAGGGGATGCTCTGTTTGTGCAGGAACAGGGTGAAAAAGATTAAATGTGAGCATCCAACCACTTCTGCAGCTATTAACATAAAACAGCACTTATCTGACATATTTATATTGCCAGACACCTCAATCATTTGAATCAGTCTGAGGTACTAAAGGATGTGCACATTATCTTTAATGATCTCATCAGCAGTGAAGACAGAAACTTCTCTTGGCAAGCACAAAGTGTATGTCAGCTGCTAAATTTCATCTTGGGTGGTACCAAATCCTAAAACTGCACAATCCTTGTAAATTTATCAGTGTTTCAGATGTTATTACCTGGAAAAGATGCATCAAATCCCATATCTTCTATTGAGGACCTCAAGTCTTCTGGGCTCGTTTGCAGCGGGTCATACTCTATAGTCCCATTTCCATGTGGGAGAGAGACATGAACAGAGGTCACACCTGCCTTTTGGGACAGCACTCCCTCGATGGACTGCACACAGGAGCTGCAAGTCATGCCCCCAATATTGATCACAACAACTTGAGTCAGGGGCTGGCTGGGATCCTTGGGAGCAGGGTGAGATTTCAGTGGAGACGCCAGCGAGGAGAGAAGTGCCATGTTCTCATGCTCCTCAGGAAGGCTGACTCTGAACCTCTCTGGAGACACATTCTCCACAGCTTTCCTCAGCATTTCTACGCTAATTAAGCCTGGGTTGTAGTTTATAGCAGCAGATTTGTTCTCTAAAGAAACCACGACGCTCGTCACTGCCGAGAGTGCCGATATGGTGCTCTGGATGTTGAGGACACAGGAGTTGCAGTGCATCCCCTCAACTCTGAACACAACTGTCTTTGTGCCAGTCCCGCTGGAGCTCTCTCTCCGTGATGCCTCAGAGCTTCTGGGCTGAGCATTCTTCAGCTTTTCCAGGTCAACGCCACTGAGCCTCAGGGGTCTAGGCTGCTTTTTGAAGGCTGCTGTGAAACCTGCCGCTTCAATTTGCTGTTTTATTTCTTCTGGAGTGATTAGAGGAGGCTGGTAGACAACAACAGCTTCCTTATTGTCCAGGGACACTGGAAATTAATCAATAAAATAAGTGTGTGTCACTGCCCTAAGCACAATAAGCACATCACAGGATCTTGTCAAGCTTTCCAGCAACACTTTAAATGGTCAGAAATGTAACTGCAACAGAAAGGAGATTTCATTGGTTTGGTAGAGATCAAACAACTTCGTTATTCAACCAGGTTTTATCTGGTACTACAACAATTTTCAACTCAGATTTTTGGTATTCTCCCAGGATTATCACAAATGGCATCATTACCTCTTACCAAATTTACCCCTTGTTTTGGGGTCTATGGCAATACACTTATCCCAAAGCTAACTATATCAGTAAGCTGGTCTTGCCTTTTAGATTTTTTTAATTGGACAGAGAAGATTGACTATCATTAATTACAATTTAAAAAATAGATGTTATTTGAGATTTCTATAACTGGTAATAAAATTATGGAACACAACTACTCCAGGCTCCCTAGCAAATACAAAACAACCACTGAACACCATCACACGTGTACCAGCCCCATCCTTCCCACAATGTGGGCTCCTTTCTTCATTTCTAGTCTAGGCTAGAAACATAGTTAAATACCCAGTCCCACAAAGAGTCCCTGTCACACTCAGCTATGTCATGTAAAACCTGCAACGCCACCAGAGGACAAGCAGCATGGCCAACCTCAATTTACATCAAAACTCCCTAAGGTTGTACCTCTAATCTGTTGACTTCCTTGCAATTTGCCAGCTTCAATTTACCAAAAACCACACGAAGGTTTTACCTCTAATTCTCTGCAGTCCCTGCAGTTTGCCAAGCTTCCCCTCGATGGTGCTGGTGCAGGAGTGACACGTCATCCCATCGACTTTCAGGCGCAGCACAGCGCTGCTCACCTGGGACCAGCTGGAATCTCCCCAGATTCCAGGTGTTACCTCTGGCACAGAGATGTTCAAATCTACTCCTGGCACCATCTGGGTAATGTGCTTGCCATTGGTGATGGAAGGGATGAAAGTCACCACTGCAGTTCTTTGATCAGAGGACACTTTGACGTCCACGATGCCTTTGTTCCTCAGCAGCGTGGCACGAATCTGCCTGGGCGTTAGGGCTGTCTGGGCAGGGAGGGTGAGGAAAATCGTGTCAGGAAGGACAGGTTGTGGGTGTGAATCAGCCAGGGTAGCATCGAATCCCATGTCACAGATGGCTTCCTGCAGAGTCACTGGAGTTTGCAGCTTGGAGTCGTAGATGATGACAGCGTTCTTGTCCTCCAGAGAGACCTGAGGGGATAAACAAAGCAACTGAGCAAACTGCAACACAAAGAGCTGGGAACTGACACTGCACCAGACTAGAAACTGCTTTTACTTGCAAAGATTAGCTCTACTTGTCCAGTGTAACTTTCACTACTCACCTCAAAGAGCAAAGCCACCAGTGAGTAACTCCTGCTCTCCTGTGCAACAACAGGGCTGGAGAGAACACATCCCAGCCCACTCCCAGCTCCAGAACCCTGAGCAGTCTGTCTGGCCACTTCTACTTGCAACATCCAGACAGCGCCAACGCATTGAACGAAACCGCCAGGGCCAAAGTCACTTAAATTAGGATGACTAACCCAATTCAATCCCTGGAGCAGAACAGCCCGCAGGAGAAATTCGAATCGGTTAGCTGCAATTCTAACGCAGTTAGGAGTAACTGCCCTCAGGCTACAAAGAAGGAAGAAAACGCTCTTTGAAAAAACCCACAGCTTTAATCAGCAGTGAAAGGAGCCCAGCATTTCCAGGCAATGGAGGCACAGGCTGGTAACTTGCTATGAGCAAAAACCTGCATCAGACTTCACCAAAACTCACCTTAGACACCTGATACATGACAAACATTAAAGAAACTGGTTTTCCTCTCTCAGTACATTTGGGTGATCCAGAGACATCCTCATTGGGCAATAACCTTTCCCATCTGATGGCACACATAGCCTCAATTTAATTTGCTCCCAACAGATGATATATCAGTAATTGCAGTTTCCAAAAGGAAAAAGCAATGCCTGCCAGAGGCCCAACACATTATCAATTCAATTCTATCTTTCCTCTGGGCAAAGGTACAACCTAAAGACCACAAACATGATCAAATTATAGCAGTTAAATCATTTTAAGAACCACCTTTCCTCATTTCGGTCCCAATTATGGGCCTTAGCAGAATTAGCAACATGGACATTTATTGGTTTCATTACAGAATAACCTAAAAGCAGCTGTTTGTCTGTATTAGCCATCTAACATTCATGTCCCTTGCTGACCTAATTCATAATCACTACACAAAATCCTGTTTTACTATTCCCAGAGAATTTTCTGAATCAACTGATCTGCCTAGACTGAAGCTCTGATGCTGTAAAAAGGATAATTACTAAATATGACCTCCTAAAGTTTCTTAAGAGTCCTGCTCTACTCAGACTAAGGTTTTGCAATGTATCTTTCGAAATGCCATTCAGCTTTGGCATAAGGCACTTACCTAAAAACCTAACCACAAGAAAGTCTTAATACTGTCCTTTTAAAAACCTACTTCATTCCTTATGTTAAAGACCCTGGGATGCACATTGTATAAATCTCCCTATCCTATGCAAAGTCACCTGGGTATTCTCAGAAATCACCCGAGAAAACACAAGGCTGACAAAATGCCGTATTTTGCGAGGATAAGGAGAAGGTTTGTGATCCGAAATCAGCTTGTTTGGGGTATTATTTTGCAGGCTGCTTTTAGCCTTTAGCTGGGTGCATGCTTGCAGACACCCAGTGATTTATCTGGCCATGCAGAGGGGGCTGTTCAGAGCTCCAGGGCTCTGCTGTCGCAGCACAGACTCACATCAAAGCTCCTTTACAGCTGAAGGAAGATGAAAAATTATCTGTCCTGTAAATTTTGCTGCTTTACATCAAAATTTCAGTACACAAACACCTCTTCAGGCCACAGGGAATTGCTCTGAGCTGTGCAGCACCTGCTCTGCAGGGGAAGTGTATCGCAATGGGTCTTGCAAAACCAGCTCCAGACAATGATCGCACACACCCCAAATTAAAATTGTGCCCAGTTCTGGGAAGGGGAGTGTTCACCTAAGATATCTCCACTAAAAAAGGAGTTAACTGCTGATAAAATCAGGAAGAAATGGTTTTCTTTGGAGTAAAATCAACAACTACAGAATGTAACAGGATGCTTTCAGAACACAGATACTAAATAAATAAACTTTTCAATTTTCTGTTGTTAGAATTGTTCCTTCTACTACAGGCTGGGTCATAAAATTCATAGGAGTCTCCCAGCTTTTAAATTACTTCTATTATTAAAACTATTGTAAAATTATGTACTCTGCAAGGATGATCAGCTCACCCTGGAATACTCTACAATTCAACATTTTGCCCATGACAGGAGAAAGACTAAAAATGCTGGTATCTCCTTTGAGTTAAGAAAAAAGTTAAAACTAAGTCAGACAAAGAAAGCCTGAATTAGGACAAACCCTGTTCTTGCCCTTTTTCTCCCCCATTATTTCACAATACTGAATTAATTATAAAGCAGAAAATTAATTAAGAGCAACAATGACTTAACTCCCACCACAGTGAAACAAGCATCTGTTTTTCCTCTTATTTACCAGAAAAACACCAAAAACTCCAAAATCGGCCCGCCAAGAACCAGAGAATAACCAGAGAATAAACTCCTCCTACATTATTTTCCTCTCTCAGAGCACAACTTACCGTGGTTTCTCATCCAGACCTTTGCTAGAAGCAGCGCGAGAGTCACTTACTTTAATGTCATGGATCCCATCCATCTTCCCGAGGTGCTGCTCAATGCTCTGGACACAGGAGTTGCAGGTCATCCCCTCCACGCTGATGGCCACGGATTTTGCCTCCATCGTGAAGTTCTACTCAGGTCTTCTCATCGCTGGTGGCTGAAAACAAGCAGGACATTAGCTCCTAAAGAATTTCACGGAGATTGAAATGAAAACAGGGAGGTAGTGGAAGGAGTGCTGGTGGCAGGGGTTGGAATCAGAGGAGCCTCCAATCCAAACCATTCCAGGATTTAACAGAGGACCTCCTTCACCACATGTAACTCTGCAGATGTGAAAATCTGAGCAGATATCAACAGAATGGAAAACTTCACGTACTTATTCCCATGAATTTTCAAAAAGGGAAAGTGTTCCGATGTCTATTATTTGACTTGGGCCACACTGGAGAGCATTTAATTACATGCAGCAAGCTGTGATTCACTGGTGTCAGATACTAAATTACAGGGAGAAGCAGGAGAGTGAGGGAGGGGGAGAGAGAGAGAGAGAGAAAGAGCAGCTCTTGGAATGCCAAAACAAGAGGATGGCACATCAGCCACAGTGGCACAGCTGATAACTCTGGTTTTTCCACATTTCTCTCTCATATGTTGCCCTATGTTTGCAAAAGCAAGTGACACTGAAATTAGCCCAGGAAGCAAATCGAGCTTTTTGCCACACCTCTTTCAGAAAGGTCTCATTTCTGCTCCTCTGAAGAGTTTAATTACTACTATTGCTCATAAAAACAAGCCCAGAAAAAAAATTCCTGAACCGAAATGAAATTTGTAAAAATAACAGCTAATGAAAAGGACCTATTTTGCCCAGTGCACAAACTCTTAAGTAACTGAGGGGGAAAGAAGGTAAAAGAAGCAAATCTCCAGATTTTTTGTTAATATTTTGAAAGAAGTAATGCAAGGTTTCACTGACAGAGAGGTTAGTGACCAGGGAAATGATCACAGTTAATGTTTGGCAGCAATGGAAGCAGCAGTAAAATCTGATGAGTAATTGAGGAGCTGAAATGAAGCACAAGCTTAACTTGTTTTCTTACCCTGAGGACTTATCTTGGAAAATTCAATTACATTGATGTTCAGTAAAATAAATTTTTCCTGCTCCACAGCGACATTTCCAGACTGCTCCTTGTTACAGAAGGCCTGGAGGGTTCTGCTTTCACTTTGAGACGTGCCACAAACCATGTAAGAACACAAGGAAGTTTCACCACAGAAACAGGTTTACCTCCCTGATGCACAAAAACTAAATGAACTTAATTAACAAGCAGCGAAAGAAGTATAAAACTGGGCATATTGACTTTTCCAATAGATGACATGCATCTCATCCTTGCTAGGAATAAAAATAAGACAACTCTGCCTGAGGAGTTACTACAGATCTCACTTCTGCTCTTAGCAAGAGCTGAGTTATTGGAAACACTCAATATTTGTGTGTGAATATCCACATATGACAGAAATGTAGAACTGTCACAAGAATTATCAACCAACAGGAAAGTGTATTTTAAGCAAATTTCATAAAGCAGCTCCTTTCTCAGGCTGATCTGCACACTCAGAGGTACCAAATGATATAAAAACCAGTAACCACCTAAGAGAACCCTTGGTTTCCTGTCATCCTGCTGAAATGGGATCCTCTGTGCTTCCCCCTGCTCCTCCCTAAGGAATGCTCAGTCCACGCCCAGCAAACAAGGACAGCATTGTGGCTCCTCAGGCAGGGACACACCAACATTCCCACAAGCCTGAAGTATAAATAAAGTTGCAAAGAGCCCTTGACATACAGGGAGCTTGGTGAGCACAACCAGGCACACTGGACTAAAATCAGACATCACAGACAGATTCAGTCTGCCCTCTGATTTAGAGAGATGTGAATTTAAAAGCATTTCAGGTACGTGACCAACTTGAACTGCCCTGTTACTGTACTTTGAAAACAAAAATAAAGTAAGGGGACACTTTGGCTGTGAGCTGCTGTCTGAAACAATCAAAGGTTGGCAAGATGCTGCCAGGGAGGAGAGCTGGGGTACAGCTGGGAGCCAGGGAGATCCTGCTGGGCTCCGGGATGCCTTGCCTGGCCTTTGGTTTAAGAGACTCCAGCTGCAAACACAGTTAAATCCATTTTTACAAAACTAGGATACAACGCTAAAGGGTCTCTGTCGAACAAACAGCAGCCACACTGGCAGTACACTGAATTAGCACTGATCACAGCCCCCAGCAGCACTGCTGCCAAATGCCCACCCATGCATTAAAAACCTCACTGCTTAAATACTAAATACTAAAAATAACATTAAACTTTTCGCATCTGTTATTATTACAGTTTGTATGGACAAAGTGTTTCCTCCATTTTCTCAGTCTGTTTCCTTGCTCTTTTGCTGCTCATTCATAAACACGGCAGAGAAAACCCTTTCCTGGAAGAGGCTGTAATTGAAACAAAAACCAGAAAGGCATAAGAAAAAATATAAAAAACCATTAAAATTTATTTTTCCTTTTTTACCCCTCAAGGCCCTGAAGCATTAGGACTGAAACCAGAACTTCCATCACTAGAATTTATCTGTTGGACCAAACTCTCCTTTTTTCTCTCTGACCTTCAGTTAAGAATGACCCAGATCTCACTGACACGAGCATCACTCCCAGCTCCCTGTTGGTGGGGAAGACAACCAACGTGGATTTTTATTTGCTTTGTTGCAGGTTGCTAACAGTTTTTATACTAATTTCAAAACCAGGTTGCTCTCTAAAAAACAAGACATGTCCTAATCTGATGAGCAATACTGATCTCTTCAATCAGTCACATGGTATTATTAACACTGAATTGTTAATGAGCTGTTTCTCAACCTCTGTTTTCTGTGCAGCCTTACTGAAATTCCCAAAAACCAAACTGTCTGGATTTCCAGTGCTCCTGAAGGTTCAAAGAGATCTTGTTCTCAGGAGGAAATACAGGGTTATACACAGTGACTCTAAATAGACAAATCCTTTTTTCTTCCCCTTGCAAAATTCCCAGGATAACCACTTAAATTTAAATTTAATCTGAGGATGTGTTCTACCCTGTCATATTCATTTCATTTCTGATGCTCTGCTTCCCTTACAAGTCATTCAAGGTAGAAAGAATTTGGCTGAAACTTGAATGAAATATTTCACATATTTCCTCCTCCTGACAACTTTAAATTAAGGAAGTCCATGACTAAGCAGACTGAAAATACCTGTTACACCAATTAATTAGGACTAGATGCACACAAAAGGTACACAAATATTACCAATTTAATCCTAGTTCACCTCATTTGGGTTAGCATCTTCCCAAGTTTACATGAAAATAGACTTAGATGTCAAAATATCTGCAGCAATCCATATATTCCACATCAATGGCTTGTGCAAGTTCGCATGGACATATCCTTTTAATTATAATGCATTTTCTTATACAGAAAAGACTTGAAGCTTTTTGAAGGTCCTGAAAAGACCTGAGATGCTAAGTTATGGATTACACAGGTTTCAGAGAAAAAATAATGCTTTTATTCTTAACCACTGCATTGCTCTATCTATAAAACATTTTCACCATCAATTAGTGAAGTATTTCAAGATTTGACAACACAAAGAAATGGCAGTTCCTTTTACAAGTTCCCAGCTCTGTTCCATTTTCTTGAAGGAAGTCAGTCAGTGTTTCTATGAAGCAAATGAGGCAATAGAAAGAGGGGATTTCTACTTCCAACAGAAATTTCTCCCCATGGAAAGGAAAGCTCAAAAGCGACCAAGCACACGGTGACTGAGACACTCATTCATATCTCTAAATAGTTTTTGATGTGCTAACAAGTCACTGTAAGTAAAATATCTGAAGAAAAAAGGCTTGACGAGGTCAAAGTTAATTCGTAAACCCACACTATCGAAAAAAGAAAATTTAAAAAGTGATCAACGCAAAGAGGAAGTTACCAGTAAAAACTCAATTTAACCCTGAAAATGGCACTTTGGCGCTTCTAATGTCTGAGCACACGCAAGCATCAGAGAGCAGCAAAGCTCAGTGCCCCACAGACACACTTTGTGCCAGTTTTGGGATTAGGAGTGACACAGCTAGGAAAGACAGATGCTTCTGGTTACCTGTACGGCTCCAGTTTTCACCAGTTCATAATTACCTTGCATTTAGAGCTGTTGAAATTAGAAGAGGTCACAGCTTGGCAAATACCACACAAATGCCAGCAACAGAATCTCGCAGGTTTAATTACAGCCTTTGGATTTTATTAAATTTCTAACTGGCCAAGTGCTACTTTATTTATGGCAGCAGAAAGCTAAATTACTTATTACATTAAATGGAAAAAAGGTGCCTGTCCCTCAGTGTCTGCAGGGACCTATGGAAAAGAACAAAGGGCAGGAAAGGGAAAAAGCTGCATCATCTCGCCCTCAGGCTTGAAAAGTGCTACAGGAGATGGGTGCAACGGGGAAGAAGGAGGTTTTATAGGGTTCATGGGCAAGCAGAGCCACTGGAAAGTGTGACTAAATAGGAGATAGGTATGACAGGCCCATGGATAGACAAGGCTTAATCGCTGAGAGAGAAACTGCGCATCTGCAATAAATGTCACAGCTACGTGACAATTTAAATGGGCTGTAATTCATGTTGCTCAAGACTTTAACAAGCCTTGCTTGGTCAGCAGAGGGTGGAAATTGCTCTCAGGGTATTTATTTCTATACCAACTGCATGGGGGAAAAAAAAAAGCACACACTGAAAACATTCTGCTTCACTTCTAATGAGTTTTACAGTACTTGAGACAAATTCTTAGCAAATCCTTTAACTCGTTCTTGGCTTTCCACAATCTCCTGAAGTCAGATTTTTGGAGAAAATGAATGTTTCCTTGGAAGAATCATAGGAAATATTAGGAGTAGAATGTAATTTATAACCCCTTGTTAGGTGAGCATACCAAGGTTAATGGGGGCTTCTTTGTCTTAAGCTCAGTCTCAAAGTACTCAGCAGAACAACACAGAATGCGTTATATGGTAAAAATAAGAAGAGTAAGACAGCAAATTACATATAATGTTAGCTTTTGCTTCCCCGCTTTGCCACCTGGGAAGGAAAAAAAGCTTCAGGTCTTTTCTCTACTAAGAAAATACATTATAATTCTTAATTTCTAGTTAAACCGTGTTCGTGCCCACACAGGGCATTGTCATACACACAAAGTCCCACACTACCAGATCTTGGCTTATTTACATGTACACAACTCAACAAGTATTTTATACAGAAATTCGACCTTTGCTGACTGCAAGAAAGATTTTAAGACTTAAGATTTTAACTATACACAACTTACACACAATTTCCAGAACACGAACACGGGGAGGCAACAGTTGTGTTGTTCTTGCTCATTCCTGCGAGATTTCACCCCAAAGCATCATCAACTATTTGCCCTTTTCCAGAATATCCGCACTGTGCTTTTAATCAGAAAAAGGTGCTTGTGCACAGAGCGCTGCCATCAGGACAAACACGAAGCAAGGGGTTTCAGAGAGCCAAGCAGAGCAGCTCAGGAGCGGGACAGGAGCTCAGTGACTCATGCGCTCAGAGACTTTCTCCGGCCACTGACAGGAGCACAAGCGGGGCTTTGCCAAGGGAGCGCAGACTGAGCGCCAGGGCCCGAAACGGGGATGCTCCCCGATAAACACAGCGGCCGCACCTCGGGAGCGGAGCCGGGCCCCGGCCCCGCCGAAGCCCCGCGGGCTGAGGGGAAGCGGCGGAGCAGGGAACGCCGCTCTCCCCCGGGGCTGTGCCGGCACACGGAGATGCCGCCGAGGCGCTCTGAGGGTGAAGCCCCGGGGCACCCCCGACCCCCCCGGGATGCGGGCACCCTCACACACCGGGCGGCCTCTGCAAGGAGCTGGGCAGAGCCGGGCGAGCTTTGGGGCGCGGAGCCTCTCCGGCAGCGGGCTCTCCCCTCCCTTGCCCTCCCGTCGGGGGCACGCAGCCCGGCAGCGCCGCGGCCGCCCGCACATCCCCTCGCCGCCGGGGGGGGACACGGTGCCAAGGGCCCGGGGCAGCCCCGGAGCACGGGGGAAAGCGGGAGCCCCCAAGGCGGGTCCGCACGCGCCTGAGGCCGCGGCAGCGGCCATGGAGGGCAGCGGGACNCCCCCGCCGTGCCACGTGACCAGCGCCGCCCGGCCCCGCCCAGCGCCGCGTGACGCGCGCACACGTGACGCGGGGGGCGGGGCCGCTGGGCTATGTCGCGACAGGAGCGCGCCCCCGCGCAGCCATCGTGACCACGCGACAGGAGCGCGCCCCCGCGCAGCCATCGCGATCAGGGCTGTAACGGGCGGACTGCAGCGTCCCTTCCAACCCACAGCAGCCCCGCATTCTCCGGCCGTCAAACACCAGCACGCCCCGATAACTGTCCTCTGCCCACCGCATTGCCCCCGGCACTTCTACTGTAAACAGAAATTAAATGCACACAGCGTCGGAACCGCCCCAAATCTGGGTCCCTTCCAGCCCAAATCGTTCTGGGATTCCCTAAGAATTCATTAGGGGCGTCCCATTGATCCTGGGGTACTGCCTGCTCCCGTGGAGCCTCCCCAGCTCAAAACTGAATTTAATTTCTTCACAGCTCTTAGGGGTCACGAGAGAAGCAGCTTATTGGCAGAGGGATTCAAGCCAAAAAATCCTTTTGTGAGAAAAAAAAAGGGATCTCGACTTTGTCGCTGCAAGTCAGATGTAAAAGGGAGGGGCGCTCTGCAGTGGGAATGAAGTGAGGTTGATTCACACACACATCTGGCAAAATGAAAACTCAACAAAGGTCTGGACTTGTCCTTTATCCACCAGTGATCTTTACAGCAACAATTGGGACTGTGTAGAATTACTTGGGAGTTTTTACACAATTTCCTATAGTTCAGCAGAAGCAGAGCACAGAGCAAACCTCGAAGAGCCATACAGGTTTCTAGGTGTGTTTATTAGACCAGGAAAGCCACTGTCCAAGTGGTAATCGGGGAACAAATGCCATTACACGGCCATTCTCTCAGTGAAAGTTTAGACCAGCTCATTAGAAGCAGAGGCTGTTACTCCCTCCATTCCCTTGGGGTGATTCTGCCAACAGGTGAAAAGCCCCATGCCATATTAAGCTGTGTGAACACCTGTAAAGGGATAAAACCAAAGATTATTAATTCTGAAATCAAAGAAACCTTCTGGTTCTTTTTATTGTTTTCAATTCAGATTTCTTGTTACTAGAACACGACATCTCATTAATTTCTAATTAAACAAGTGGAATATAGTTCTACTGAATAGTATTTAAATGTTTCAGTTTTCTGTTTCAATTTATCCAACTGTAGAAGAAAGCATCTGGAATGTAAAACCCCAACACCATATTGGTTTTTTCATCTACAAATTTTGCTGCTGAAAGCTGTACCTGTAGAGGTTTGAAATCCCAAGTAAAACAGAGAACACTCGTGTTTCTGATACATTTCCAAATCGGGCGACAGACTGATGCAGAAATTTGAGTAATAACTCAAAATCAAGCTGGGAATTAAAAGACTTTTCACCTCCATCACATCACTATTTGCTTACGTAAGAAGCTCCTAAATTCTGACCACTGAATTTATCTCAGACAGGCAAAAGTGGCACTTTTAAAGCTGCAGTTCGAGTCACAGGAGAGTGGTGACAAAAGCAACTCACATAGCCCCAGACAGCAGAGAACATAGCGGCTCCCCCGAGCAGGACCACGGTCCCGTATTTGTCGTGGAAGGTCGGCTCATGCTTGCGATGGGCTTGTCTGACTGCAGTGCGCTGGATGCCGCGAGCTGGGGAGTGTTAACAAGTACAGAAATCAACCCAAACCAAGCTCAAACCATTCACCATCCTCATCTCCCACCAACAGAGAGGCAAGGGTTCGTGTTGAAAGACTAAAAATGCTTTGGATTTAGAGCCCTGGAATGACTCCAAAACACGAGTTAAACACAAATACTTGAATTATTTTCAGCTCTCTCAATTTCTCTCTAGAAAGTTGTTCCTTAAGTCTAATTGCAGCCTCTAAGTTGCCTTTTTTCATAAATGTTTTCTTTAGTATTACTGTTTCTCTAAAATATGTATTTTGTTTAGTGCTTAGCATTTTTAGATTTCTATATGCAAATATCTGTCCTGGCAGTACATGTACTCAAGCAATGTCAGGATGAAGCTCAACATCGAATTATGGGGTTGAAGATAGCAGGTGTGGGTAACACCTGCCTCATTCTTTCGGGATTTTTGAAGGGTGAGGAGGAAGAAAACTGATATAACCCGTGGGTATGAGATAAATAATAAAGAAAAAATACACAGTGATACCTTCAGATGATGCACATTGTAACTGTACACTATAAAAGGTACACATATTAAAGAAAAGGCAACAGTGAAAAATCAAAGCAACAGCTACAAAAGACAGATTGCCCATTAGTTGTGTACAAAGCATTTGGTGAGAGGGTGATGTGTGCACAAAGAGATTTACAAAATAAAACCTTTTAGTCTCGGGTCAATGGTTTGCATTTTCACCCAACCGTGATTAGAGAAGATGATGATGATACCCATAGTGTTACTGCATCCTTCGCACGCTCTGTAAGGCTGCACAAGGCGCTTTTTTAAACATAAAAACCCCTGAGTATCTACCGAGATAGGTTTATTTGAGGTGCCCGCACCTCGGGATAAGCACATCGTGACCCAGGACCAGAGGAACAGACACTGCGGGGTCTGTATCACTGCAGGGCAACTTTAACCTTCAATTTAAGGGCTAGGTATTGACTGCTCCTTGTCACCGCAGGTTACCAGGCCAGAATGTGCATTTAGGTACTAAGGAAAGAAAGCACCAAGGAAAGTCAAAAAGCAACTAAGAGATACAAAAGGCTGAAAGAAATAAAGCGGGAAGCGAAGGACGCCAGAGCCGAGCGCAGCCCCTGAGGTGCCCACACGACCCTCCCCGGGTGCACAGCGAGCTGGGGGCTGAGGGACAGCCCGCACAGGGGAGGGCAAACCGGGGGAGACCCCCTGAGGAACCCCCGCACCCCGAGAGCCGCCCCCGTGCTTACCGACGAGGCTCTGCGCGGCCCTGGCCACCGGGAACATGACGGGAGCCAAGCGCGTACCCTTGACGCCGGTGAAGAACAAAATGGTCGCGGCGGAAGTGGCGGCACGGCGGGGGCCTGTGGGTAACGCCGGGCTCCTCCTCGCTGCGGCGGAGCTCCGCGGCCGCCGGGCCGGGCCGAGCCGGCCGTTCCCCGGCTGCGCTGCGGCACCTCCCGGGCACAGACGGGCTCTCCGTGAGGGGCCGAGGGACACAGGGAGGCGGGCATGGCCGTGATGCCAGTGCTAAATATGTCCCGGGCAGGGTTGCAGATGCAGTGTCAGGATGGCCGAGTGGTCTAAGGCGCCAGACTCAAGGCGGTATGCGCCTTCCCGCGGCGGGGTTGGGTGTTCTGGTCTCCGTATGGAGGCGTGGGTTCGAATCCCACTTCTGACACCACTTTTTTTTTCTCCCCCTTCTAGTTGTGTTAACTGAAATTTGCGAAAGCGCCGAGTTGAAAAAGTCTGGGATTTTAGTGCAAATGGAAATCAGAAATAATGAAAACAAAAAACGCTGAAGCGTGAGTAAATCCTCATCTCTCATTGGCGATTCTGCATCAGAGCCTTAATGCACCGCGCACATGCTGAGGCACTCCCCTGCGCGTTTGGATTTTAACACTACCTGTAACATATGACCGAGCAATTTATGGTGTGTGTGTCTAACGTGAAGCATGTATCTAAAGCAAGAGAGAAAACTTCGTCACACTGAAGGTGGCAGAGCACTGGAACGGCTGCCTAGGCAAGGTGTGGAATCCCCCGCTTGGGAGATACTCAAAACCCATCTGCAAGCATTTGTGTTGTTTCAAAATGTGGATTATGTAACATTTTCTTAAAAAAGGAGGTTCTTTAATGTTTGAGCTTTGTATACTTTCTAGCCTAATCAACGAGGAAGGATATTTAATACATGAAACAACAGGTATCAAGCTCTAAGTGATGTCCAGATGTTGGGAAAAAAAATTACTTTTTGGTAGAACTGCCTTGTTAAGATTTAGGGCTTGACATGTTTCAGCTATCTCAGGCTTAGGGGGAGGTTGACAAAGCTTGGTAAGGAGGATCTACCCCTGACAGTCGGTAGAGTACAGAATTTATGGCCCATTTTGCAGAAATGCTGCGGCAAGGNGCCGCGCCGGGGGGGTTCTCGCTGAGCGAGATGGGGGCCCGGCCGGCCGGGGCCCGGCGGGGTGGCCTGGCCTCGCCCCGGGTCCCCGCCCTGAGNAGGGCTGAAATCAGTTCCAACCGGTGAAAGGTAATTCCAGCACGGGCAGATCACGACCACCAACTCACCGACTAAAAAGAAGATAAAGTCAGAGCATGTGCTCTAATTAGTATGAGAAGCAAAGAGAAGCATTGACCAGTAGAAGATAGAATACTAATTAATAAGAGAACTACATCACTTGTATCCAGTGAACACAAATTCCTTTGTTTGTTAAAACGTATNGTAGGGAGGGAAGGTCCCTGTTTCCAGGTTCTTCAGTTCTTGTTCTTCAGTTCTTGTTTCCAGGTTCTTCAGTTCCTGTTAGGAGCACTGTAGGAGTGTTGTCTTCCTAGTGCGTGCGATCTGCGGCGGGGAGGATGGGTTGTCTTTGGTTGTAGTCGCTAAGGTGCAGCTTATTTCCACACACTTGACCTGCAGGGTTTGGAAAAATCCTGTTATATGAGTATATACATATAAGTATACATATAAGTGTATACTTGTATCAGTTGTAAGTCAGAGAAGAATAATTTGTTTTTTATTATTGTCATGGCGAGATTCTCGGGGCCTCCCTGTGNTAATTATTGGCTTATTGCACACTGGGTATCGAATCCCATCTTAGCGGACAACAGTGTGTCACCTGCTCCGGGAGACCCTGTCTCGGATGATCTCCAGAGGTCCCTTCGAACCGTGAGGGTTCTGTGATGCGGCCGAGAGCCCCCAAGAGCTGCCACCGGACCCCGGGGTCCCGCCACGCGCTCCTCCTCANTCCTGTTAGGAGCACTGTAGGAGTGTTGTCTTCCTAGTGCGTGCGATCTGCGGCGGGGAGGATGGGTTGTCTTTGGTTGTAGTCGCTAAGGTGCAGCTTATTTCCACACACTTGACCTGCAGGGTTTGGAAAAATCCTGTTATATGAGTATATACATATAAGTATACATATAAGTGTATACTTGTATCAGTTGTAAGTCAGAGAAGAATAATTTGTTTTTTATTATTGTCATGGCGAGATTCTCGGGGCCTCCCTGTGCAGGGTGAGGAGTTGGACTTTGATGCTCCTACTGGCTCCCTTCCAATTCAGGATATATTATGATGATTTCCTCTAACATATTTATCTGAAGAAGGGTGTTAATGAGTAGAGAAGTGCTTTATGATAAATGTAACATTTATGAGTTTGTCAGACTAATGCCTCTTCTTATAATATTATAGAATTGATTGTCTCAATTTTAAGGAATATGTTAGTGTTGAGCAGTCCTGAGTTTTTCAAATAAATTCTGGATTATGGTTCTTTTTTCCCGGCAGTGCTGAAAATGAAATGTTGAGGTTGGTGTTGATTCTGCTGCCACACTTTTTGAAAGCTGAAACAGTTAATGCTTAGTATAGAATAAAGGCCGTGGAGGGAATGGAGGTGGTTGGTACAGCTGAAATAAATCCTGCAGCTACTGTGAGGAAGGACTGGTGAGCTGAGGGTCTTCACCAGCCTGGTCATGCTGAGTGCTCAAAGCTGTGTGTGTTACTAGGAGGTTGAAGTTACTGAATTATGTTAACATGACTGTCAAAAGCCTCTGTGAATGCCTTGCAGAATCTTACTGAAGTATCACGTCACCCGGGTGGTGTTACGAAAAGCAGCGCAGATATTTGCTGCATCAAATCTAAAAACTTGTAAGATTATACTGTGAGACTGGAAAACAAACCCCAACGATGTTGCTCTGCCTTGATTTTCAGATGGTGTTATCAGAAAAAGTGAACCAGCTGATGGAGTGGGCCAGCAAAAGATCCGTGATCCGAATGAACGGAGACAAATTCCGGCGCCTCGTGAAGGCACCTCCCAGAAACTACTCAGTGATTGTGATGTTCACTGCTCTTCAGCCTCACAGACAGTGTGTTGTGTGCAAGTATGGGCTCCTTTAGTCCTACATTACAACCTGAAAGTCATCTGATGCTTTGTAGGAAATGAAATTTAAGAACAGGGTTGGACTTTGACACATGTGGGAGGAATAGACATGTTACAGTGGGATTGTCTTTGCAATTTAATGTGTGGGGATATGTGTGTAACGTGTTTGTGAGGAAACAACATAATCCTTAGTTTTAGCTCTCTCCTAAAATAATCCCTGCTTTGCAGAAATAGTGTTTACTCTGGAGAAAGACACAGTGAAAGCTCAACTTTCCTGGCATGAGCTGCTGAAGAAATGTTTGTAGAATTATTGCTGGCCACAGAGCTTAAATGTTGTTCTTAATTAGTACGTTCCTTGGCACTTATTTACAATTCCAGTATCCTGGATCCTTAACCATATTATGGCTGTCCTGTATTAATCTGGAGGTGGCAGAGGTCTGTAAGGGTGATTTTTGTGCCTAGTCCATTGAAATGATTGGTTTCTCTCCCTCTGACCTGGAAGAAAGGGCACACCTGGCCACATTTGGGGGCTCTGTGCACTGGCAAATCATGAGCAGCTGGGTTCCATTTCACCTTTCAGTTAGAAATTACCTCTGCTTGAGTTCATGGACTCAACAAATCTTGCCCTTCCATTTAAAAAAGCAGATGCCAAATGCTTCACCTGATAGTAGATGAGTGTCTGTGCTTAAATGGTTTCATTAACACCTAAACTGTCTTTTGAACCCTAGAAAATGAATGGAGTGGGTGTGGGATGTACCCATGGATGGGGTGGGTGGGCACAGCTCCCTCAGCTCCCTTACAGCTCATGCTGTGGACAAACCCATGATCCTGCATCTTGCTTGGTGTGTTTTCCAGGCAAGCTGATGAGGAATACCAGATTCTGGCAAACTCCTGGAGGTATTCCAGTGCATTTACCAACAAGATTTTTTTTGCTATGGTAGATTTTGACGAAGGCTCAGACGTGTTTCAGATGGTAACGTCTTTTGCTCTTCTAACATTGTTTTTAGTTTGGGTTTTGGGAAAGAAGATAAAGATGTTACATAATTCAGTGTTACAGTGAACAACTGAATGAAAAGTTAAAAGCTGTCATTCTTGGAAGAAAGATGGCCTGAGCTTGTTGATAGGAATATTAACAGAACTGACTTCCTTTGATTTTTTTTCCCTGAGATTGTCTCCTCTAATAACTTATGGTGTAATTCTTAATAGAATTCTTCTGTGGAATGTGAACAGGCAAGATAGAAAGCACTGATGTCATTAGGAACAGCTATTAAATTTTTAGATTACTAGAGAATGATAAGATTAGGCTTTTGGTATGGGTTAACTAATTCCTTTTCAAGTACCCAGCCATTTTTCTCTTCTATTAACATTGTATGATCACATTTCTTTTTCTCCAGCTGTGAGAGTATTCCATGTACACCTGCAATTGTAGGTCTCATTAATAGTTCATTACAGTTCTGCAGATGTTAACTTTTGTTTTAAGATGTACTAATCTCTATTTAACAGGCAGTGATACTTTGTTAAATGGAAGCTTTTGAACTGGAGAGTAGAAGAGAGATGTCTTTTTATTACTCTTGTTAATTTTTTCCTTAGTGTTAGATTAAAAATGCATTCATCAAGCTATGGCCTTCCTAGATTTTAGAATAATATATTTAGATTTTGCAGATTTCTTTATCAAAAGTGGTATTTGAAGAGGAAACAGATTCAAAAAAATGTGCATGAAATACAGAAATGCAAGCTGCATGCTGCCTACTGTTTTTTTAAGAAGTCATGGCCATTAAATCAAAGAGCTAACTATTCTGATTTAGCAACAATATTGCAAGCCAGAAACGGCCTAGAATTATGTCACTAAATAGTCCTTTCACAAGCAATACCCTCAGTGAACTGTCTCCCTGCAGCTGAACATGAACTCTGCCCCCACCTTCATCAACTTCCCTGCCAAGGGGAAGCCCAAGCGGGGCGACACCTACGAGCTGCAGGTGCGCGGCTTCGCGGCGGAGCAGCTGGCGCGCTGGGTGGGCGACAGGACCGACGTGCATGTGAGTGAGAGCCTGCCCCCGGCGCCCCCTGAGCGGGGCCAGCACGGCTTCCCTGAGCGCCCTGTGCAGGCCAGCACGGCTTCCCTGAGCGGGGCCGGCACGGCTTCCCTGGGCGCCCTGTGCAGGCCAGCACGGCTTCCTTGAGCGCCCTGTGCAGGCCAGCACGGCTTCCCTGAGCGGGGCCGGCACGGCTTCCCTGAGCGCCCCATGCGGGGCCAACACGGCTCCCTGAGCGCCCCGTGTGGAGCCAGCACCCTGAGCGGGGCCAGCACGGCTTCCCTGAGCGCCCCGTGCGGGGCCAGCACGGCTCCCTGAGCCCCCTGTGTGGAGCCAGCACCCTGAGCAGAGCCAGCACGGCTTCCCTGAGCACCCTGTGCAGGCCAGCACAGCTTCCCTGAGTGCCCTGAGCAGGGCCGGCCCAGCTTCCCTGAGCGCCCTGAGCATGGCCAGCACGGCTCCCTGAGCGCCCTGAGCAGGGCCAGCACCCCTTCCCTGAGTGCCTTGTGCAGGGCCAGCACGGCTCCCTGAGCGCCCTGAGCAGGGCCAGCACGGCTCCCTGAGCGCCCTGAGCAGGGCCAGCACGGTTCCCTGAGCGCCCCGAGCGGGGCCAGCACGGCTTCCCTGAGTGCCCTGTGCAGGGCCAGCACGGCTTCCCTGAGTGCCCTGTGCAGGGCCAGCACGGCTTCCTGAGCGCCCTGTGCAGGCCAGCACGGCTTCCTTGAGCGGGGCCGGCCCAGCTTCCCTGAGCGCCCTGAGCAGGGCCAGCACGGTTCCCTGAGTGCCTTGTGCAGGGCCAGCACGGCTCCCTGAGTGCCTTGTGCAGGGCCAGCACGGCTCCCTGAGCGCCCCGAGCAGGGCCAGCACAGCTTCCCTGAGCGCCCTGAGCAGGGCCAGCACAGCGTCCCCAAGCACCCTGTGCAGGACCTGCTGGGAAATGTCACTTGTGTTCTGTGCCTCCTGAGCTGCTCTCACGAGCTGGTCTACAAAAGCGAGTTCAGACACACGACTGCATCTTTCAATTTCCTTACAGTCTCTGTGCGGCTATTTTGTGTAAAGCTGTGTTTGAGGAGATTATAGAGCTCCTTCCTTTTTACTGTCTGTTCCTGTGGAAGAAAAACAATCCCTAAATTATTGAACAGGGTAAAGTAGTGTAAAACTCAAGTTACAGTATTGCTGGAAGGAGCATTGCTTGCTTCCCAAGTCAGATTTAATACATAGAAAATGTGTCTGTGTAATATTTTTTCCACTCGATATGTTGTGGGCTTTTTTACTAAAAGCAGGAGTGCAGGTATAATGTATGATCCTACTGAGAGAAAATGATTTCGCTCTCCTCTGTTCAGATCCGTGTGATAAGGCCACCCAACTACGCTGGGCCCCTGATGCTGGGCTTGCTGCTGGCTGTCATTGGAGGCCTCGTGTATTTGCGGGGCAGCAATCTGGATTTTCTCTATAACAAAACTGGCTGGGCCTTTGCTGCTCTGGTGAGTAATCATGGCTTCTGTCTCCCTGTTACACTGAGTTTTGTAGCAGTTCAAGTTTTCAAAAGCTTCTGTATTTCACGATTCTTAAAGCTGGTAGAGGACAATGAGGTACAGTTAGTTTTGCTTTCTCATAGATTGATAACATTATATGATCTTAGTCCCTTCAGTTCACTGAATGCATGCTTAGATGCCTTTGGTACAAAGATAAAGTGCTACAATCCTTAGCCTGTGCTCCAAACCAGTACATTTTGGTCTGAAGTGAAAAGGTATCAGGTTAAATTAAAAATAAAAGAGAATCCTTATTAAATAGCATTTCTTCTTTCCTTTCCAGTGTTTTGTGTTAGCAATGACATCAGGCCAGATGTGGAACCACATCAGAGGCCCCCCCTATGCTCATAAGAATCCCCATACAGGACAAGTGGTGAGTGCTGCCTTCACTTTCCTTTATGCGTTTCTGTTGTGTTCCTAGAGAGTAAGACTGATACTAAAAGACAAATCAGAGTTTAAATTCTGCTTCTGGCTTCTCTCTTTGTGGGTGAGCCCAGCCTCTCCTGCAGTGAGCAAGGCAAATCAACATGTCTTGCACATGTTCTATCTCCAACGGTGAAGGGATGTGATAGTTCTGAATTGCTTACAGCACAATAAAGGTATTTATGGGTTGAGTCTTCATGCTAGAATTCCTGTTGCTGAGCCTGGCAATTATGTTTCAACCTGGTCTTGTTAACTCATACACTCATCTAATGACTTCCATATAAAACCATCTTTCCTCAAGATTCTTGAGGTAAATTAATATCCAGTGTCCTCAGATTAATGAAGTCTCTTTCTTGGGAAAAATTTCTTTGAAATAATTTGAAATGTACAGCTCTGTTCATGACATGGAATGAGATGCACTGTGGAAGTAGTTACAGTGTTCTGAGATCATTGTATCTACCCAGGTGCTTGCACATCACCTACTGGCTTTTCTCAGGTTTTTTCTCAGGGAATTAATTTGGTGAATGTCCTTTTGTGCCTGGTTAGATGGGTCAGGCCTTCTGTATTCTTCTGTAGAAAGTGGATACTTTTTTTTTCCTACTTGAATATGACATCATAACCATAATAGGGTGTCCCATAGGGATTAAAAAATGGCATTTTTTCACAAATTTCAATTTTTCTGTTAACCTAGAAGTAAAAAAGATTTTGAATGCTTGGTTCTGGAGCCAAGTGAGTCACGTTCACGCACAGATTGAAGGGATTGCCCCTAAGCTAAGCAGCAGTGTACACAACCTAAGCCTCTCAGTCAGAGAATGGATCAGGTTTGGATCACATTAGGATGCAGGAGGGCCTAATCTTGTGGTATTTTGCTCAGCTGGACTGAGAATCTGGAGCACAAAGGTTGTAGCTGCACTTGCACTTAGTGCAGTCTGAATGGGGCTGATTGTGCATGGGAATAGAAGAAGGATCTTTGTTTCTGCTGCAGCTCCTCCCAAAATCAGTGATGAACAGCTGGAATCGTTCGTGCTCCAGCTGCTGCTCTCTCCTGAAAAAAACAATGCAAACCCCAGTTCCAGGCTCTGTAGCCGTTGTTAATCATGTCAAAGTTGTCTCTAGTTTTTTCTAAATTTAATTACTCTTTGTCTCTTACAGAACTATATCCATGGAAGCAGCCAAGCCCAGTTTGTGGCAGAAACACACATAGTTCTGCTGTTCAGTATCCTTCTTGGGAGAACCATGTGGTTGGTGACAGTTTTTTGGTCAGCAAATGCTGCTGCCTTTTCTGTGGTGCTTTGTCATGGCTGTAATTGCCACCTAACACTGATGCAGAAGCTTGTAAAACCTTTCTGCACTGACAGCTGTGCTTTTGCTGTGCCTCTGATCTTTAAGTTGAATAGAAAAATATTTACTGCTTTCTCACCTTCTTGTTTAAGTACCAAGCTGAATACATCACTGAAGTTGTGGAATCAGAAGATTCTTCAGGATGCTCCCTGTTCCTCTGTGCACGTCTCTTGTCAATGTCATTTATTTCTGGCTTTGGTGTTGAATTCATTCCTCTGTCAGTGATCTTTTATTTCTTTGCTTATTTTCTAATAATCTTACCATTTGTTCATAGTAATGATGCAGGATTTTGCCATGCTGTCAAGAAAGGCAAGTGGAAACTTTCAGATTGAGAGCTTTTACCTTTCTCATTTGTATAAAAAGTGCTTCTTTGGGGTCTTAAGAATACCTTAAAATGCCATCTTCTGTTTTTCTATTCCCACATGTATGTTTTCGATCCATCATTTGTAACTTGAGTAATTTCTGGCTGGAGCTTTTCTTCTGTGTCTTGTCACCTGTATCAGCATTCCTTTTTTTTTATTCAGGACCTTTTCTTGTATTTAGTTTTTTAAACTTAACACAGGCACTTGGAGAAGAACTTATGGTCTTTTTCTATTATTGTACTTTTGATCTACTTGGTCAAATTCAAAGTAGAAACTTCTTGTTGATGTTTATTTGTGTTACTGCTATCCGCCACATTAGGACCCGACCCAACCCAGCCGTTGCTGGAGACATTTCAAATTATCGAATTCGGTGAGGTTTCTGTGGGTTCAAGTCACTGCCCTCCTGTGCTGAAGGTGATCTGTCTGACATGGCAAGATTCCTGATGGTCCTGATGCAGTCACTGATAAATATTTTTCCTTTCAAAATGAGACTTGGGGCTGGACATTTGTAGTGAAATGGATTGAAATCTTTGGGAATTCTGTCTTTTGTTCCACTGGATCCACTGCTTTGCTTTGCTAGGATTCATTCTTGGCAACATCAGGCCTTTTGTGTTGTCTGTGTTTCTTTAATTTTAATTTTTTAATTTGAAGAATTAGAAAAGAAATATTGCTACTTGGAAAACAGCCTGTTGGATTAAATAGTGCCTGTGTTTTATTTGTTCTGTTGGCTGAGTGAATGCAGAAGCTGAATTCTTTTGGGGATTTTCCAGTGGGGGAGAGCAGTAGGAGTGTGGACCAAGCTCTGGGAAGGAATGCTGCTACTTTACAAGCTGAGATAATAAATGCATGTTTTTAATTTTGCCTGAAGGCTTTCCAGTTTATATTTTAAGCTTTGCATTTATTTTCTCTTAAAAGCTGACATTATGAAGTTTTTCCGTTTTTCTTTTTTTTCCCCCATAGTTGCTGATTTGACTGGGAAGTCTTTGATTTTTCCAGTGAGTTTTAATGCCCTAGGTATGGTGTGGGAGCTGAATTTAGGGGACTGGCAGTGTTGTTTTGAGTCTACTGTACTTTGTTGGTTTAGCCTTAAACAGCGTTTGTAGATGGCGGAGTCACTTTAGGAATGGTCCTTCTCCACGAAGCTGCTACTTCGGACATGGATGTGGGGAAAAGAAAAAGTAAGTACTGGTACATTGCTCTCTGGGCAAAGGCATGTTCAGTGAGGGTGTTTGATATGCCAGTTAACAGAAATGCTTTTGCACGGGGGGGTTTTGTTCACTTCCCACCTCTAAGCTGAGAGAATCATTTCGATTTTTGACAGTTTTGGGACTTGCTTAGCAAACTGCCTTTTGGCAGATAAAGAGGCTTTGCAGTGTTTTGCTAGTAAGAGGGAGAAGAAGGGACTTTTTCTCAAAGCATTTGTATAAAATTGATGTAAAGTTGATGTTAATTTAGTATTTCTCAACTACACGAATAGAGGCCTCATCTGACCAAATCTGTAACTATTGCAGAAGTTTGAAGTCCTGAGGCACTGAGGTGTTTGCAGGGGCAGCAACCACAGCCATCACAGTTTTTGCCATCACAGCCTCTCCCTGTGCATCTCTTGCAGTTATGTGCATTGCTGGTATTGGCTTGGTGGTGCTATTCTTCAGCTGGCTGCTCTCTGTCTTCAGATCCAAATACCACGGCTACCCCTACAGGTACGTCCGGCCGGGCCCTGCAGCCTCTGGGGTACAGCTGCCCCCCTGCAGCTCTGCTGGCTCCTTTGGGAAATGCTCCTCTGGAAATGCTCCACTGGGTTCTCAGAGTAGCAATATTGGTTGATAAAGCCGGCAGAAATAAGAGTGTGTTGCTGTAGGACACGAAGAAATGACTCCAGATACCTTTGTTGAAGGCTTTAAGATCAGAAGGCTTTATTGTCTGTTTTCTTACTACCTTTTATAAGGTGTTCTGATACAGACTTAACATGGCTGGTGAATAGAAACAACACCTCTCTAATCCTGTTGGTTAAACTAGAGAAACAGAACTAGAAAGGTAAACATCTCATAGACAAATTGTTTTGAAAAACGAATCAGTTGTTCTCAAAGATTGTTTTGAAAAGAAGCTTTCTGGAGATCTTTTTCCCTTGGGAAGGGTTAGCAGCTGCTAGCAGGCTAAAATCTCTCAGACTCAGAAATATCAGGCCCACAAGAGTGTTTCGTGGATATTGGGATTTTTCAGTCTAGCCAAAGCAAAGAATGTGGGACTCCCCTTTTGATGCCATTGCATGTTATAAAATACTTCTGTTTTCCAAATGATATCTCAGCAAATGTATTTTCCCTCCCTGTTTTTCTCTCTTCCATATTCATTATTAATCCCTATTTGTGAGAACAGGGAGGATGCCTGATGCTTTCAAGCTGCCTACATTTGGGGATTGCTTGTGTAAGGAGTCTGATACTGTTAACTGACCACTTCTATGTATGTCTGACTGCCACAGATACCTTAGGTGTTTTTGCCAGCTTTTATGCCTTTGAAACAATAAGTACAAGTTGAAGGACCAGTTTCTTATGATGTCCCCATCTGCAATGAGCTGAATTTGTCTATAAAGCTAAACCCATAGACAGATACTGTGCCCTCTCTATGAGAAATGTGTTCTTATTTAAAAATATCTAAATAATAATACTTGTTATTTTATGAAGACTTTTCTCAAGAGCAAAAGACAGCTGAAATTAATCCTTTTTGATAACTGGTCAGCTTTTATTCTGATCTCTGCAATGGTCTCAGATGCTCCTGCTGACTTTATTGTGGGGAAGATGTGGTTGTCTTTGGTTTTGAGTTTTTAGAAACTGATTTTTAAGTGACTTCACAGCTGCTTTTGTTGTAGTAGCATCAAGTCCAGTTTCTCACTTTGATTTTCTTGCATTTATAAAAGCCTAGTGGAATGTTGCATACCTTTTGTTTCTTACAAAATTAGTAAGAATGGCTTTTATTTTGCTCTTTGCAGTTTCCTAATGAGCTAAGGAATTCCAGGGTCGGTAACGTCAGGAAGGTGGTGGCTCTGAAGTTGGATGTGGTGGAATGAGGAGCTCAACGTGTGTGGTTTGTGCTACCTCTGCTTACACTGAGACAGTTAAACACTGAACCAAAGACAATGTAGTGCCTTAAATACAGCAAGCAATTTGCTCTGAAGGACACAGAGTGTTAAGATGCAATCTCTCTTTCATAAGCTTTACATCTTCTTAAGCAACTCTACTGCTAGCAAAATTCAGAATGTAATGCTTGAAACTACATTTCCATGGACTAACTAGAAACAATACTTTCAACTCACTTGGATAATCTCTTTGCCATGTTTCGTTTCCCCTTGAGTTATCACCTTATTTCTTGTTTGTGCATAGCAGGTGACAGCAGCTTCTCTGTCGTGCCTTTTCATGGTTGAGGAAACAGCTCCATGTACCTGGAACTCTTTTCCTTCAGCCTGTGTGCAACCCTTGGAGCATGCTCCAGGTTCCAGTGTGGAATGTGCATATCCTAGAGCTGTGTCTCATTTTTGAGAAGAGTTCTTAACTGCTGTATGATGCAAGAGGCTGCTTCACAGTTGAAGGGGGAGTTTTCAACATGTAGAATGGAGTTATTAATTAATTAAATCTTTCTTTGCCAAACGCTGAAATTGCAATGTTTACGTTGTAACCTTTGACTCAGAGCTGGAAAAAAAAGTTCTTTGACTATCCAACACTCACACTCTCAAGAATACGAACCAAAAAGTACAAAGGTAACTATCTGTGTGTTGCATGAATTCACAGTTGCTAATTGGCTTCTGAGTTACTGCTTAGAGCCCTGGCAAACCAACAGATAGCAGATTTGTGGTCGCTATATAAGTTCTTGCATTCTCCACTTGTTTTCTTCACATTGTTATCCTTTGGGCAGAGATGTGTGCTCCCAGGATAGACGTTGTCACCCCAGGACACGTTTGATAGCCTTACAATGGAATGCATGTGCTGCTTGCTCTCTCCTTTGGTTCTTTCACCTCACAAAGATACTTTGCCTTAAGAATTCGTGAGTGAAGACGTTGTGCCTCAGCAAAAACTGTTGTGCAGTTCAACAGTTGTACTGCAGGAAATCTTTGCAGCCTGATCCAGTAACACTTCCTTACGTAGGCTCTGGTGGCCTTAGAGGTTTGTAGTCAGAGAGACTTTTGTCTCCTGCTTCTGCCTCTCCCCTCTCTCAAAGGGTTACAGAATCTGGATGTTTGAAATTGAATCTCTGAAAGGATTGTATCACTCCAAGTAGAATGTTATTCTTATGCAGTTTTGCTAAATTAATACACATCTCAAGTGCCTTAACTTCACTAATTTTGTTGTTTGATGTTTCAACTCGTTGAGATGCATTTTTCTATGGCATATAGAATGATAAGCCTTAGTGGAACAGATAAATTGTGTGCCTGACTGGATTTTGGACAAGTTTCAATAAAACTTTTTAGTCTAATCCATGCTCCTGTGTCTTTTGAACTTTGACATAAAACAAGCTAACCTCTTGTCTTCCACTGCTGTTTCAACATGTTAATCATAGCTTGTCTGTGCAGAGTAAGTAACCTGAGTATGGGTGAGTAGACTGGATTAGTAGCCTGAATGTGTTTATGTGGAGAATTACAGCCCAGAATGTCAGCACCAGAGAGCTGCTCATGTAGCCAACTGGTAGCATAAAGATTAATGATTTTGGCTTGTCTTTGACAGCTGTCGTGCAGTGAAAATCTTGGATTCCTGGAGTTCTAGACAGATCAACTCCCAGTGTTTCTGGAGGTGGAATCTTGTTAGCACTGTAGATCTGCCTGGAACAACTCAGCGCTGCTGTAGTTGTGGCTTGTTTTCCTGCCCAGTTGGTAAAATGCTTCCCATAAACTTCTTCAGTTATAATTTATTCTGTCCTTCTAAAACCATCCCATTCCATATTGACTAGGTTGAAACAGTGGCACCTCATGCAGGTGGATGCTGGAGTCATGTTTGCCTTCCACTTGAGGATTTTGTTCTTGTTTTTCCATGCTGGGATGAAAATAGCGCTCCTTTTTTCCAACAGTTTTTCTGCTCTCTAGGCTGAAACTGAAGTGCACGGAGGAGGAGCAGGTGTAGTGGAGCAGAAGGTGGAGTGCTTGCAAGGACCAGTGGCAGGTTTAGAGAGGATGAATTCTGGCAAGGTTTGACTTGTGCAGCAGCCGGGGGGTCATGGGTGGCTCTCCTGGGGCCCCAGGGTGATTCTTTGGGCCAGGGGCACTGGCACCTCTGCCTGCTTAAGGGAACACAGCTGGGCCAGCAGAACAAAGCTGGGCAAGGCAACGCATTAGAGACCTGCGTGGGGAATCTGGGAACTGCTGCGGACATCTCCTTCAGAAAGGGAATCATTAAATAGCTCAGGAGTGCCCTAAAAGCTCACCTTGAGAGAACACTTGCAATAAAGGGAGGAAATGGTGTACTCTGCAGCTGAAAATGGGCTGGGTGGTTTTGTTAATGTGGCTAGCCTCAATGAATGCTGCTTTTTTCTGCTTTTGATAAGGAGCTGTGGTATATTTAGGAGGTATTTTGGAAGAACAGCTAGAAATAATTTAGGCAGCTTTCTGCACCGAGCACAAGTCAAGATAGTAAATTTAAATGGATTAATCTCTGTAATGGTTTGCATTATGTACAATTTACTGGATGCTGCTGTCTTCAAACCCATTCTAGTGTTCAGCAGAGAATGTGATTTTCATGAGGCCCTGGCACAGGTGCCCAGAGCAGCCCCCTGGATCCCTGGCAGTGTCCAAGGCCGGGTTGAAGGAGGCTTGGAGCAGCCTGGGACAGTGGAAGGTGTCCCTGCCGTGGCAGGGATGAGCTTTCACGTCCCTTCCAACACAAACCATTCTGGAATTCTGTGACAGCGGTGCCCAGTGGTCATTCCCGCAGCCAAGCCTTTTACAGCTGCTCCATGAGCACCTGCTCTTCAGGGCCACAACTGCCCAGTCCTCCAGCAAGGTGGGAGATGTGCTCAGCTGTGCATCTGCTGTGTTTGGTGCTCGTGCAGATAACCTTAATTAAACCCCTGCTGGTGATGGCCATGAGGGTAAGAACAAGTCCAGCCTCTTGGCAGGCAGGGGTGGCCATGCATGCTTGGGGAATATGATGAGATGATGGCTGGCTAGGGACTTCATGAGGAAAATGTCGATGCTTTTGTGGTCACAACCACTGGAACTGTAAGCAAATGTACAGCAAGGCTTGTTCTGAGCCCTGTTCAAAATGTGTGAAAGCATAGCAGGGGTTTTTTGATTCCCAGCAAATCGAAGTGTGAGTTTTAGAAGTACTGAAGAAAGGCAGCTTACAAAACATTTGGAACATCCAAAGAAAATGAGATGTGTGCATGACTTCTGCTTGTTTGAATATGCTGCCCAGATGATGCCAAAACGTGGCATCTTGTAGCCAGACTTGGTTGAGAGAGAAGAATGGTCTGTAGTGTTCCTCCAGGGGCTGTTGGCAGTGGTTTGTGGTAGTTTGTTTTAAAAAATACCCATTCTATAATAGAAAAATACTGAAACTGAAATCTGATTTTAGAAGTTGAAATTTCCAAGTGCGTTCATCTGCTGTGAAAAATAATTCTCACAAAGGGTTTGAGCAAGTACCAGCACTTGATTTCTGTGCTGGACCATGGTTTTTGCTATTTTCTCATGCTGAAAACGTTTAATTCTCAACTACAAACCACTGCTCAAGGGACTCCACACCATTCCATTGGCCTTTCCTAAGGCGACTAGAGCAACAGCAACATAAAGAGCAAACCCAGGCCTTTGAGTGAGCATCATCTGTTTTCAGTTTTATCATACTTTTTGTCTGAGGAGTAGAGAGTTTTGTTGCACATAACCTGTTCCAATTAACAGCTCAGATCTTGATCATTCCTACAAAATTAATTTAAGCATAGCTTTTTGTTGGTCTGGATTAATTGTGCTACCTTTATCACAGATAATAATACGAAAGAGATGTATATGTCGTTTGTATTTCTAGGTCAGGAGCACATCAAGTTATTAAAATATCCTCTTGTCAATTGATAGCTATACATGTCTTTCAGCCATGTTCCTTAAAAGTAGGGTAATACGTACTTAAGAAAACTAATTGCTGTCATTATGAAGAGAATCCTGACTCCGAATCCTGACTCTGCCAAGCTTGTTGGAGCAGGGGGCAGGGGTCCTGTGTGCTGGGGAAACTTGACTGGGTGCAGGTCTGGTGGATGGGGGGGTGTGTTTCCCTGCAGGTGCACTCAGTATCTGCCTGTACACAAGATTTCGGTGTACAAAAAGATTCTATGCTCCTCTAATCTGTTTTTTGACAACCTCACGATAACGTCAGGTTTTGTCTTCTGGAGTAATTGCTGGGAGATGGAAGCATTTCCATTTTTAGTTTATCTCGACCTTTTCTCACAAGAGGTTTCCTTTTTCATGTGTGACTTCAGATAGAAGTTATGAACTGGAGGCAATTAAATATAGGGTTTTAAACTGTGCTTTCAAATACCATCCCCAAGGAAATAGTGAAAGAGTAAAATATTACAGAACAATAGTAATAAATCTATGTTATTCTAAATCAGTGGGATATTAGTTGGTAATGCTGACTAAATCCCTTGAGGAGGAAAATGAATGTTTTGTGTTCTTATTTTAATCACACCACTGGGATCCCAATGCAGAGCTAAGACTGGGTAATGCTTCCTGTTTCCTTCACCTCACTGGTGGCAGAACACCTAGAATGGCTTTTTGCAATTTCTAATGGTATCTGTCACACTCAATTAATATGGATTTGTTTTCTCCTAAAATCGAGTGAAAGGGCAGGTGTCTCCAACATGAGACAGAGTTTGGTAACAAAGCTGCTGCTAAATCTGCTCTCTGCTTTTACTAAATCACTAAATTCAGCAGATACAGGGTGCAACTCCTGGGTAAAGTGTTACATTCTAAAGCAAATTGTGTTTAGACCTGTTTGGAGAATTTCCCTGGGAGATGCGTAAGCTTGGATGTGCTGAAGTGTGAAAGTGCTGTTGATTCTATAATCAGAATGAAATGGGTGTTAGGGGGGATTTGCTTGGGTATTTTCTCATGTTTCATATGTTGCTTTATGAAACCAGGTGAGTAGGTACATTTTATTTTTTCCTTAGTTTCTGCAGAAAAAGATGTTAATTTTCAAAACTGGTTTTCTTTACGGGAAGTGGATAATACCTGTCACCTGTTTCAGCTTTTTTGGGCTTGGCTTTGGTCATCTGTCTTGGTCCTGTGTGGTGATGGATGCTCACACACAACCCCAACCTGCTGAGTTCAGTCACCTTCTCCCAAAAGCCCGCAACAACTTTGCCTTGAAGAGGGCTGCCTTCCAATCCTCCTTTCACAGCATTCTAACATCTGACAGGAGCGTAGAAGCTGCTAGTACCAGCAGGGAAAATTGTCTTGGCATACTTAGGTGTGTCTGCCAATGATGCATTTCCTGATCTAGAGAATTTTCTGATTAAAAAGGAAAAGCTGTTGCCAAGCTGGGCTGAAGCTGCCCCGGGCAGGGTTACCTGGGGCTGCCCACATTCAACCTGCGTGTGGTTTGCATTATCCCTGTCCTGCTGTCTTTGTGCTTGGAAACTCCGCTCCCAAGCTTGCCCGTGGGCTGGGAGTTCCAGGGCTGGTTCCTGCACAGGATGAGGGTGCTGCTGGTGATCCCCATGGAGGAGGAGGGTCAAGATGGTGATCCCAGGAGAGGCTGAGGGTCATTCTGGTGATGCCCACCGAACAGGAGGATCACTCTGGTGATCCTGTTGAAGGAGGAGGGTGGTTCTGGTGATCCCGAAGGAGCAGGAAGGTTGTTGTGGTGCTGTTATGAGGAGTTTGGGCATCCCCTCGGCATTCCCTTGGCGCCGATGAGCTGTGTGGGCTCTGGCTGAGCTGCCGCCGTTGAAGCGCCCGCAGAGCGCTCCGGGCCGCGGGCCCCGGGCCGGGAGGCGGCGCGTGTCCCCGCTGGGGCCCCCTGCCGGGCACAGGGGTCAGTGCACTTTGATGCCAAATGATGTCACGGGCCTCGGTCCGTGACGCCAGCGTGACGTCAGCCCCGCCCCAGCCAATCAGCGCGGGAAATGTTGGGATGGTGACGTAAACTGCCCTAGCAACAGTCGGCGCGGCGCCGCCCAATCAGAAAATAGCTGTGGGCGGCCGTAAGCCAATGGGAGGTGGCGGAGGAGGACGGCGGCAGGAGGCAGGCCCCCTCAGGCTCCCTCCGATAAGATGGCGGCGGCGCTGGCGATGGCGGCGGCCGCGGCTTTGTCTGCGCCCAGCGCCTGAGCGCGGCCCC
>WBMY01005585.1:363674-377760 GCA_013397315.1 Donacobius atricapilla | reverse complement strand
GGAAGCTCCGCCGAGCCCCGCCGGGCGCAGGTAGCGGCCGTCGCCGCCGCCGGGCCGCTCCGTCCGGCCGCGGGCACAACGGCGGCGACTGACAGGCGCCCGAAAAGTCGGGCTGAGCGAGGCGCCATGTTAAACTGTTAATAAATAGTTGTCTTTGTGTGCTTTCGGTTCGGTGTGACTCCCCGGCGCTCTGGGCCCCGCAGTCCGCCACCCGCAGACGCGCCGCGTGCCTGAGGCGCTGCGCGAACCGCGGGGTGTCGTGGCTTGAGCCTCGCGAGTGCTGCACCGATCGTCAGACCGTGCCAGAGAAGCATCACTGTGTCTCTAGTGCTCATCACTCTGGCTTTAGTGCTGAGCCTTGGGTAAAGTTTTTTCTGCGGTCATATTTGTGTATCTTCGGCTCCCGCCTTATTTTGAGTAGTTCCTAACTGCTGTGTTACTTTAGACAAAAGTTAGAGTGTTTTTTCTCCTCTTTTATGCTGCTTGTTTTTGAAGTCTTAACATTTCCAGTTGGAAATCTAGAAAAAAGAGGGTTTGGATGATTATCATTACTGTTGATGTTGATCCCATGCTGATGTAGGTCATGAGCGTTGCAAATACACATAATTTGGTGCATGACTTCCCAGCAGTTTCTTCTGTATTTTCTAGCGTGTATTTTCTTCCTTATTTTGTAAGACAGGGGTTGTCCATCTCTCATCTTTTCTCCTTTTAACTCCCACTTTCTCCCCTCTGTGTTTTTGAAGTACTTTGACAGTTTAAACAACTTCTTTTGCTGGAGTTAGGATTTTGCTGTGTAGACTGAAGTGGTAACTAAGGGACTTTCTTTTTTCTTCTCCAGCCCTTGAAAATCAAGTGTAGAGTTTGATTTTTGTAGAACAAAAAGATCTGAGCTAGTAATATTTATGGTCTGGTTTGCAGTCACCTTTAGTATTTTATATTCTGAAAAACGCTCTTCCATTTGGACCACTTAGCTTTTTGTTTTGTTGTGATTGTCATATTTTTGTTTATCTTCTTTTGAACCACTTGTTCCTGGTCAGTAACGTGCAGGGTTTGTTCTTAACCCTTTCCATGTTCTTATGTTGTTATTAGTGCCACAATTAGCGTCACTAGCAAGAGGCTGCTTTGGAGGAAGAGGATACAGAAGCTCATACATTTTCCGTGCAATTCTTAGATTACCTGCAGAGAGGATGGGATGATTTCAGATTATTTTGATCTCGAAGATGAAAAAGCCTGGACAGAACAGACCTGAGATCGTGTGCAGTCTTGGGGTGGGATCTGCCCTCAGAGTAAGCAGGCCTGTGACCAACTGCTTTTAAGTAGATGGACATAACAGTTTTTTGATGCTCCAAACTTTTTCTGGTCATGAGCTCAGTTCTCATTCAGTTTAAATGTTTGTTACACTTCCCATGCCGTGTAGAGCTCATTTTGAGCAGTTTGTACTTCACAGGATGTGTGCCAGGCGCTGGGCATGGCACTGCAGTGTCACACTGAACATTGCTTGGGCTTTGCGTACTTCCCTCCCGTCCAGTTCTTCTTAAAACTGCAGCTGGAGAGAAGGAAATGGAAAAGAAAAACACACCCTGGCTTCCACTTTCACAAGTGCTGTTGGCTGTCAGCTGCCTGCATTTCTGTCACTCCATCCTCTGCTCTCTGCAGTTTTGTCCATGTCAGAGGTGTACAGAAATAAAGGACTGGGGGTTGCTGTTAGAATTCTTGGAAAGATGTGCAAAAAACTGAATTTGGATGGGAAATCTATTTCCAGCACTTCTGGAAGATTGACTGTCAGTGTTTCAGAGGAAATTCATCAATCAGTACTAGTCTGCTCCTGGAGAAGTTTTAAACTTTTGTTAAAAGAATACTTTTATTTAATATTAAGCTCCTAGGAGCCTCCCATGTCCCGAATGAGAAATTTAGAATGATGAAAACTGGAGTAACCTCCTAAGAAACTTTTTAAAAGTGCTGCCTCTGTAAATATTTATAAAAATGCCTCAATAACTTTTGCCCCAAAAACTACTTTTTTTTTTTCCTCCTTTCCTTTTTAAGGAGCGGAGTCTTTGTCATAGTGACCTAACCTGTTCCTACCGGTTCATACATTGTACAAAATTAGCACAGCAATAAGAGAAGAAAACAAGTTTTGAATCTTCCTCACTGGAGCTATCTGGTAGTCAGTGAATGTAGGTTCTGGGTTGTTTTTTTTTTTTTAAGTTGGCAGAATAGACTTCATTCTTGGGGTTTTTTATCCAGACTTTTCACCTGGCATTGTGCTATTGGTCATTTGGTCTTAAAGTCTTTGTTAAATTGTCTGCATTTCTGAGTCAGTTGAATGTCTTTGTTCTGAGTGATATTGCAGGGCTGTTTGAGGTGTGTTACTTGATGCCACAATGATAAAATTGGAAGTAAGTCAACACCAATCTTCTGTATTCCCTAAAGGGACAGTGAAAGTTCTGTGTCTTCCACGCTGTTCTGGAACAGGCGCAGGCAGATTCTTCGGTACTTCCTGAAGAAGAGCAAAACTGTGTCATCTTCAGTGCCAGGTGTGCCCCAGAACCAGTATCTGCAGCACTTAAAGGAAATTCTCTGGGAGAGGAGCTTACTGCAGAGACTTATTTCTGCTTTTGTGCAATACTTTCTGTTAGGGCTTTGCAAACTTTCTCTCAGGGTCTTAATAGGGGTTAAGTGAAATTGTAGGAAACAATTTGGTGTGTCAGAGGGGTGCTTAATACAAATTCTGAACAGGGTGACCTTAACATTGTGGGAATTTGAAATTCTCAATTTTGTTGTAGACTAACTCCTTGTACCCTCTGCTGGAAGGGTGGAAAACAGAGTGCTTTTTATGTGTCTCTACCTCACCAAAAGAAAATACCAAAATAATGCTAAAATGTGCTGTGTTCACCATAAAAACAAATGTCTGCAGCCTGTGACTGAGTACATTTTAAATTGGATTACCAGAAGTGTCTTTTATAAAGGGAAGGCCTAAGGATAGTGCTGAGCCTCATGAAAATCCCATTTTGTATCGCTGGAGCCCAGCTCGTGCCTGCAGGTGATTTGGAAACATGAACGAGTTCATGGATGGGTCAGTGGCAGGTTGTTCCCTTGGTGTGGCAGCAGGAGAAAGAAGAAATTGTAGAAATTCAGTGGCAAATATAATGGAAGGTTTTATGTTGACTTTAAAAGAGGTGAAGTGTTCTGATTTATTTACTAAAGGAGGAGCGTAAAGCTTTCATAGTCTGATGAAATGTAGTTGTCACTAAGCTGGGTGACTGATTGATTTGTGTTGGGGGTCTTTTTTGTTAGAAAAGGAGTGAAACCTTGAAAAAATCAAGAACTTGATGACACAGCTTGCTGCCCGATGTCAGCTGTAGTGCCATTGAAGCAGTTTATTTGCAAGTCCAAAAGCTGCATAGTTGTAGAAATTTCTGTCTGAGTGGGTCCAACTCTAGGTTTTAATAGGTTCGTCCTAGAAGCTTTGTTGGGCAAATGCATCTGTCATATAAAGCAAAACTAAAAAATAGGCAATAAATTTGAGACTGAGGTGGCTTTTATCTCGTAAAATGAAAACCTATGCTTTGGATGAGCTACAGCCCTCAAAGCTGTGGCAGCTGTGCCTGGGGATATGTGGGAGAGTTGAAGGGCCAGGCTTTGATTCTCAGCAGAGCTGGTACTGAAGGCGGTTTTGTGGAGAGCCTGTGGTCAGCTCCAGGAGCAGAAGGCAAATGAAGCAAAAGGCATTTTTAGAGTTAGGGGTCCCTGATGCTCATGGTCCTGGGGCCCTTCCTTCCCTTTTCACAGAGTGTGTTTAAACGTTTTAAATACAGCCTGGTTTGTGCGTTATACATGCTAGACTGAGCTTCCTTCCTGAATCAACAGAGTAAGGGCTGCACTCTACATGATCTTTGTCTCATAAAGGTGAAAATGTTGTGTTCAGATTTTCAAGTGGCGGCTTCAGTCTTTTTCAGCTTGCAGAGTATTCCACCATTGAAGTTACACTTCAGTGTGGCATTGAAACTAACCTAACAATGAGATTGTTTGTCTTTTGCCTTGTGTGTTTGTGATGATGTTGCTTGTTTGGGTTTTTTTTAAGACCTCATTAAAGAAACAAGTTAAAAACCAAGTTGGTGTTTTTTTCACTTTTTAGTGAATGAAGTGTGATAACTCACACCATGTCAACAGACAGAAATTGTGTAATCTTCCTTGAGCAGAATAAAGGGTCTCTTAGTGACTTTGAACTGTTGCTTTCTCATTCCCCTTGTGTGTCTGGAGCAAGATAATTCTGTTTACTTGTCTGAACCTGTTTTGCTGTATTTAAGCTCCAAAATTACTTCACCCACATTACTGAGTGTCTTCAACTGTACCAGGTATCACTTGATTAAGCCCCTGTGGATTAAAAGTCAGTTCTAAACAAAGTAAACAAGTGAGTGTGTGTTAACAAAGTGTTGGGTACAGAAACTCTCACGAAGTGCTGCGTGCCTCCATCTCTGTGCAGTTAGAGCTGCAGTGTTCAGGTATTTTCTGATGTATCTGATCTGGTCAGTTCAATGTGGTACAATTCTTCCTATGTCATGGTAGGGCACGGAATAGATTACTCCATAGAGTTGTCAGAAGAGAAAGAAGCCTTTATTTACAATCCCAACAGTTTCTTTTAGAACACGCTGTGTAAAAAGGTCTGTTATTGCTCCATGGCACTGACACTGCTCTGCATTGGTTCAGGAATAGGAAACAACCCCTGGGACAGTTGTTCTGGGAAAGGGAACACTGTTTGCTGAGCCTGTGCTGAGAAACGGAGAGAGATGTTTTGGAAAGAGAAACTGCTGGCAGCTTTCCCTTGGGAAAGGAGCCAGCAATGGTTAGCAATCTGAAAGTCAGGCTCAGAAATACTGAGCCCACATTCCTAAACACAAGAGAAGTGTTTGTCTGTGACAGTGGCCAAACAGGAGCAGCTGCCCCAGAAAGACACTGGGGGCTCCATCTGTGGGGTCGCTTGGAGCGCGGCTGGACGCTGGCCTGGGTGCTCTGTGCCTGCCCCTGCCTGTGCTGGGGGCGCTCAGAGCTCCTGGTGTGCAGGGCAGGAGGGAGGGGAGGGCTGAGCGTGCATGGCCTCTGGTGTGTGCGGGGCGTGAGGGTTCGTGGCCTTGGGCAGCAGAGCTGCTTCCTGCCAGCACAGACAGACTCTGAGTCCTCAGTGCAGAGCCTCACCTGGCTTGGCAGAATTGCTGTTCCGTATAAATAAGGTCCAAAATACGAATCTGATCTAGCACTTAGAGTGTCATGTTGCTTTTGTCTGCAGAAAACCATTGTTGAGTTAAAAAACAAACACTGGGATGAAGTGCTCTGTCTCCCCACCATTCTAAAACCATATTTTACTCATTCAAGTAATGTCATGGTAGGCTAGTGTTATTTTCTGATTTTGTACTTTTTCTGACAAAAGTAGGTTTCTTAGGGCATGGCAGGTGTGGTGTGTTCACTCCAATCTTTTAATTGGGATGAGAAAATAAAAAAACTCATACTGGAGGTTTTATTCTCTTTCACTCCTCCCCACAGCTTTAAGCTGTTTCATTTGTGTGTAGATATATTGACATATTTTATGTGAAACAACAATGTAGGCTCTACCCTTGTAACTGAAATCTTTGAATTGGGCTAATTCTAACCCTTTCCCTTCTCATCAGCAAAAACTTTCATGGAGATTTGCAGGTGACAGAATACTGGCCTGATTATATCAGGGCTTAGGAGTAGTCTTTCTTCCCCTAATCCTAAATAAAATATTGAGAGTTTTACTGTGGGTCGTTGGATTTCTGCTGTTAACACAGGGATGCAGTCTGATGCAGAGGATGGCCGTCTACAGACCAGCAGTTTAAAAGTACATCTGTGGGTTTTTTTTTAATTATTTTTCCTAAGGATTGTTTCATTTAGTCTGCTTAATAGTTGTTCTGCAGTGTTTCAGTTTCAAAAGTGAAAAAAAGACACAGACTTAATTTGAAGCAACTGTAAACATGAATTTAAAAAACTTGTGCCTTGAAGTATTTTAAAAGTTTAAGCACAGAAAAATCTTAGACAAGTGGTGAACTTAAGGAAGGCATATGGTTAAAAAGAGCATATTTGTCAACATTGGGATAGATAAAAGCTGGAAAGGACTCCTGTGCCACTTCCAGGAGCCACTTGAAATGCAGATGAGGGACACTTGTTTAGAGCAGTAGTTGGTTGGTGTTTGTTTAAAGAAAATGCAGCTTTCAAATTACTGTTCCAGATGTTGACAATAACTGGGATATTCCCCACTTCCACTTCTAAAGTGTTTGAAGGAAGCCAACAGAAACTGAGTGCAATAGCAAGGGTTTCAGAGGATTTCAGGTTCAATGTGTCCTGGGTTTGCTGCTGAAAAGTGGTCAGTGCTGCTCCTTCCACTGCTCTGGTTATGAATTCATCACCTCAGCTGCCTTCAGAAGAAATAGGATCATGTGAATGTGTGGCAAGTTGGATCCAAATGAAAACCGTTTGTTCAATTTTATTTGTCCGAGGTGATGCGATTTGCTTTGGGGAAGCACAGCCGTCGGCTGGCACAGGGGTCAGGTCCTGCTGGGTGCCCACTGTGCCACTGCCCCTCCTCAGCTGGGCAGGGGAGGGACAGCCCAGGGAAAAGTTCAGGGTGAGAAAAGGACAGGGACAGCACCCAGCAATTGCCATCATGGGCAAAACAGACTCTGCCTGGGGAAATCAGCTTCATTTATTGCCAGTCGAATCAGAGGAGGGTAATGAGACACAAATCCCCAATGTTAAAATGCCTTCTCGTCATCCCAGGTTCAACTTTCCTGGACTGCCTCCTGCTGGTGAGCAGTGCAGGGGGATGGGAATGGGGGCTGTTCAGCTCATCGCTCCCTCCCCTGCCCCAGTGTGGGGTCTCTCCATGGGGGATGGTTCTCCATGGACTTCTCCCCTGTGGGTCCTTCCCATGGGCTGCGGCTCTTCCCGAGCTGCTCCAGCCTGGTCCTTTCCCGCCTCACGCGGGGCAGGAAGGGGCTGCTCCAGCAGAGCTTCCCGAGGGCTCGCAGCCTCCTCCAGGCATCCCCCTCGGCAGGGGTGGGGTCCTGATGCCTTGAGAGGCTCCCTGCAACAGAGGCTAGGCAGTGGTAAAGGAATGAAGTAGGGATTTGTTAAAAATGCCCTCAAGGGATGCACCTTGGGCAGTACAAGAGCCCAGCCGTGTCTCCACCCAAGATGGTCCAGGGCTCACGAGTTTTCACACTTTTAGAAGTTTTGGTCCATTTGCATATGGGGGTTAATTGTTCCATTACAGCTTCAGGTGATGCAGTCCCATCCTCCCAGTTTGCTCTCCTCAATTCGCTGCTGTTTGCACTTTCTGGGCCTGAAGCTGCAGCCGTGCCCTTGGTTCTGGGGCTGGAAAAGGATGGTTTGGTCTGACTGAGCTGTGAGGAGAGCTGGCTAACACCTCATATGAAGTTCAGAGTACGTACCAGTGCAGGACAGAATCTGGAAAATACAAAAGCTAAACCCTAAGGCATCACTCCCTGGGCTGCAGATGGATCTCTCCTCTGACCCTGACCCTTCTCCCCTGGCCTCGGTGTCTGCAGGGCTGCTGCTGTCACATTCTTGCTCCTCTCTCCCAGCTGCAGTTTTGCAGCAGGTTTTTTCCCTTCCCAAATACATCACCCCAGAGGCGCTACAGGCTCTGCTGCTGGGCTCCGCCTNTCCCTCCCCTGCCCCAGTGTGGGGTCTCTCCATGGGGGATGGTTCTCCATGGACTTCTCCCCTGTGGGTCCTTCCCATGGGCTGCGGCTCTTCCCGAGCTGCTCCAGCCTGGTCCTTTCCCGCCTCACGCGGGGCAGGAAGGGGCTGCTCCAGCAGAGCTTCCCGAGGGCTCGCAGCCTCCTCCAGGCATCCCCCTCGGCAGGGGTGGGGTCCTGATGCCTTGAGAGGCTCCCTGCAACAGAGGCTAGGCAGTGGTAAAGGAATGAAGTAGGGATTTGTTAAAAATGCCCTCAAGGGATGCACCTTGGGCAGTACAAGAGCCCAGCCGTGTCTCCACCCAAGATGGTCCAGGGCTCACGAGTTTTCACACTTTTAGAAGTTTTGGTCCATTTGCATATGGGGGTTAATTGTTCCATTACAGCTTCAGGTGATGCAGTCCCATCCTCCCAGTTTGCTCTCCTCAATTCGCTGCTGTTTGCACTTTCTGGGCCTGAAGCTGCAGCCGTGCCCTTGGTTCTGGGGCTGGAAAAGGATGGTTTGGTCTGACTGAGCTGTGAGGAGAGCTGGCTAACACCTCATATGAAGTTCAGAGTACGTACCAGTGCAGGACAGAATCTGGAAAATACAAAAGCTAAACCCTAAGGCATCACTCCCTGGGCTGCAGATGGATCTCTCCTCTGACCCTGACCCTTCTCCCCTGGCCTCGGTGTCTGCAGGGCTGCTGCTGTCACATTCTTGCTCCTCTCTCCCAGCTGCAGTTTTGCAGCAGGTTTTTTCCCTTCCCAAATACATCACCCCAGAGGCGCTACAGGCTCTGCTGCTGGGCTCCGCCTTGGCCAGCAGTGTGTCCCTCTTGGAGCAGGCTGGTGTTGGCTCAGCTGGACGGGGGGAGGCTTTGGGCATCTCTGCACAGAAGTTTGTAACCCCTGTAGCCCCCTGTACCAAAAGCTGGCCACACAAACGTGGCCCAGGTGAGAACATCCCGGGAACAGCTCTCAACAGCCAGCTGGATTGAAGTGTATCATGTCTAGATTAGGACACTACCTGTCTGGCTCTTTATTTGTTCTAATTATTAGTGGACTCGTTTGGAGGTAATTTGCCTACTCTTGTCATGGTTATTGTTTGTTATCATGTACATTGTCGTTTGTATGGGCCAGGCATTTCTTGTTTGTTTTCACAGCCCTTGCTGTGAATGTGAGGAATGGTGCGTTCCGGGGTAGCTCCCAAGGTCACAAATGCAGGTTCATGGCCAAACCAATAATAGCAGGGCACCTTCCCTTTCAGTCCTGCTTTAATTAGGCTGAACAGGGTTGAAATAGCTCTGCAGTGGTGGGGCAGCCATTTGCTCAGAAAGCTCCAGTGTGCAAACACTGATAAATACCGTGGGGACTGGCAGTGTAGAGGGGCCTGTTTGCCTCAGTAGTGCTTCAGGGATGGTTCTGCATTTTTAGGCTCCTATGTTTATTAAAAACCACACGATTATAGGTTGTGATCAGTTTAATCAGTTTGTACTGCAAAGAATAAGCATTTTGCAGTAGAAGCTTTAAACAACAACACAAAAAATAGATTATTATTCACAAGTATAAATGAACGACATAAAATCACTTGTACAGAACCAGATAAAGCATTGCCCTGAATTAACATTTCTCTCTAGTGAAGTATTGTAACACCTTTACTTAGATTTGACCTGATATTCCTTAACAAAGGCTTATGGTACAAAATGATGAATAATAAAGAGAAAAAGAAAGTTGAGAAGGCTTTTTAGTATTAGTTTATATATCATCTTTTTTGATTGGTTGTCAGCAAGAACATTTTGCTCTGAAAATGGTAATTTTACGTTAGGATAAGTTAATGAATGGTAGTAGATAATGTTCCAAGTATTAGTCACAAAGACAACTGCATACTATTCTGAATTCATTCTGTATTGACAACAAATACTAAACTCACCTTCAGCTCCCATTTTCATTCTAAAATGCTGTTACCAAAACAAGTTATTTATAAACTAAACGAGCAGAATTCCACGTGTGGCTTTTTTGTTGTTGTTTTTAGTACCAAAAATGTACTTTCTTGTGGCCCTACTAACTGTGCTTTATTTCTTCAGACCATCTGGAATGGATATAAAATCTCTTTATATGCTTTTATTTTCAAATAATTCTGAACAACTTTAATTTTTTTTTCACCTAATGCAAGTAAATTGTCATTAAATCTCCTTTCTAAAGGAGAGCATGCAAGCTGTTCAGACTGCAGTGTACCATTATCATCTTCTGTAATGTTTTCCAAGTGTGCCTTCCATCCATGAGGAAAAGGGAAGCCCAGGATTAGGGAACTGGCAGTTGTGTAGCAGCATGAGTCCAGTAATTAGAGGGAAAGACTTTTGGACAGATTGAGAGAACAATTTTAAGGTACTCTTGAGAGTTAAAGAGCTTTGTTCTGCTCTTTCAGACTTGCTCCAGTGATTGATGGTACATATGTAGTCTCAAAAAGAAAACTGCCCTTCATTCATGCAGAAAATCTTTTCTTTGCAAAGTGCTATTTGGTTTTATTTTGACTACTTCAGGAGATTTAAAGAAATTGCAGATGATTTTTTTTTAATGGATGGTATTTGCTGTTCTATCTGGTTGTTTTCACTGGTTGGAATAGTCAGTGGCATTGGTGTGAGGATATTCACTCACAACTCAGGAGAGCATTGACCTGCACGTCCTTCTGAGAAAATGAGATTTTTTTTTTAGCAATAACAAATGGAAAGTCAGAAGTTAATAAATTGATGTGTTCCGAGAAACAGTAGTGATGGTAGAGGTGACTGCTCAGGTTGAATATTCAAAAGTTCTTACGACCAATAAAACAGGCACAGAAAATGTAATTTCTGCTTGCTGTTCGAAGATTGTTTTGAAATTAATGGGGAAACAAACAGTGGGAAGGGTGGGAAGCCTTTATCCTTCGTCTGGGCTCACTTCTGCTGGGGATAGGGAAGGTCAGGAGTGGGAAGGTCTGGAGCAGCAGATGAGGGGTGATGAGTCAGGAGAGATGAGCTGCAGATTGCAGAGGGCTGATAAGGAGGGGTGTCATGGTAGGACACGGAATAGATTGACTCCATGTAGTTGTCAGAAGAGAAAGAAGCTTTATTTACAATCCCAACAGTTTCTTTTAGAACACGCTGTGTAAAAAGGTCTGTTATTGCTCCATGGCACTGACACTGCTCTGCATTGGGTCAGGAATAGGAAACAACCCCTGGGACAGTTGTTCTGGCAAAGGGAACACTGTTTGCTGAACCTGTGCTGAGACACGGAGAGAGATGGTTTGAAAAGAGAAACTGTTGGCAGCTTTCCCTTGGGAAAGGAGCCAGCAATGGTTAGCAATCTGAAATTCAGGCTCAGAAATGTCGAGCCCACAGAGGGGAGGGAGCAAACAGCTCCTGGCACCTTCTGGACAGGGCTGAACACCCCTGGCCTCTGTCAGGGCAGCTGGAAAAGCCCTGTCCTGGGAAATTGTAGGAGTTTGGGGAGAAATAAACCGTGTAAGTGCCAGGGGGAAACACAGAGGTTCAGAACGGGAACAGCTTCTTAAGGCAAGCCTGGCATCGAGGTGGTGCTTTTTACTGTAATCAATAATGTACTCAGGTCTGTTCCTGGGGCCCAAAATTGTCTAGAGAAAATTACCAGGGGATTCTTTTTTTATGAATTCACCATCACCACTCAACCAGATCAAGGAATGATCTGGTCCTGCATGGTTGTTTCTTGACAAAGTTAACACCACACAACGTGTATGTAGATGGCAAATTTAATGGAAGTTTTGCATCAGCAAACTTTCATATTCAGTGAGCCTGTCATATTCACTGAACTCTTCACTGTCACATTCAGTGGACCTGTTTGTTTCTCAGTTTGCAGGTGAAAGTCTTCTGTTAGTTCTAGTGGTTTCAAAAAGATGACATTTTTGGTAATAAAATAAAGATTTTACTATTCTTACCTGTCTGACTTCTGGCAAGTAGAATATTAATTTTTTGCTGTCTTCCTGTCATAGCAGCATTGCCACTCAGACTTTCTTGAATGTTGTCAATAATTGTAAACAGTGAAAATGACTTAAAATAGACTTTTTATTCTTTTTTGTCAATAAGGCTGCACCTACTATTTCACTCACTGTTTAGAAAAATTACATGTTTATTTGCTGATATACTCATGCAGAAACAAATGTTTAAATCTCTTGTGGATGTATGAATTGAGATTAAACATAAGCTTTCAAGCTTGATAAATTGGAGTGAGATGTGTAAGTGACTCTGAGTATTACTTGTATTTTAACAGTGAAAGCAAGTTGAATACATTGGTACAGAAACTCCATGACTTCTTGGCTCACTCATCAGAAGAATCTGAGGACGCAAACTCTCTTCCAGCATTATCTAAAAACAAAAGTATAGGTAAAAAGACATTTTATGTTCATTTTCGATGTCTGTGTGAGTCTAAAGTCAAATCACTTGTTGCTGTTACTTCATTATATCACACTTCACTGGGGTAATTATGCCAAGTCTTAATGTGATTTAAGTGGTGATAGCTTGATAAATACACAATAGGGCTGTGGTACGATATTTATTTCAGTTCTGAATCTTTCTAAAGGTGAGAAAATTTAATCTTCTGGTAATTTCCCTTCTCTGAAACACAAGATATCAAACACACAGATATTTACTGTGCTAGGAGTTCCTTGTTCAGTGTTTCTCAATTTGTAAATGCAGTGTCTTGGTTTTTCTGCTCTAGTAGCACTTTTGTAGTCCTTGTAGGTGTGGAAGAAGTTCAGGAGATTATGCTTTCATAGTAATTTGAAAAAGATTTTCTACATATAATCTGGAAACATTTGAAAAGAAAAGAATACTTCTAAAAAAACCAGAGTCCTACACTAGGTCAGAATTGGTACTGGAAATTTTTACTTCTAAGTTAGAAATAGGTAATGAAGTTTAAAAACTTCGATGACTGTGATTAAAAGTGAAATTATTTCATGTCATTACTGCATATAATCTGTTTCCAAATTTAACTGGTTAAATTTGTTTCTTGGTTTAACTTGGACTGGATACAGGTGCAAAACCTTTCAATCTCTGCTGCTTTGTGAGCTAAAAGTTGTGTTGTTCTGGTGGAGTGCAGGAGAAGAGTGTGCTGGCTGTGTTAGTTTCTTTTCAAACTCCTGTTGTCTTAAGTAATATCTTCCATGGGTTTTCTGGTGTGTAGTTTTTATCTTTTAATGTTTTCTTTAGAGAGAATCTGCTGCGTATGGCGCTCACCTCCTTGTGTCAGCATCAAACGGAGCTGTTAGCACAGGAGAAAGAAATCACTCATGTGGTGCCTCAGCAGAACAGTAAAATTGTAATGTAGATGCCTCTCAAAGTGAAATTTTGCTGAGGAGCACACTGGGAAAAAGAAACCTTCTCCCTTTATCTTCTGCAGTTAAAAATGAGCATTTGGTTCCTTGCAGTAAAACACAGATTGTCTTTGAAATGGAGACTCGTGCAAATTCATAGCAGACATATTTTAGTGTTGGTTTTGAGATCTAAAAGAACATATTAAAGTCAAAGAGTCAGGATTAAACACTTAAATATTAGGAAATGCCAGAATTTACTGTGCAAATTTCCTTCCTTCCCAGTGTTCTGTGCATAACGAAAAGGTCTTTAGCAACTGTGCTTGCTTTTCTTTTGTTTTTTTTTTTAATGAGAGGGTGCTCATGACAGGCCAAAGTCGTGGATGTGACTGGGGCCAAATCATATTTGTTTAGTAATGGATCTTGTTTTGCTCCAGCATTTGGAGGATATATGAACTATTGGGTAGAATGTTGTGAGGAGGGAGATGGTGGTGAAGGTGGTTAAGTGTGGCCCAGGAAGGCTGGATGTTACAAATCAGTTGGGTATTAGCTGCTATTACTTCATACCCTAAACTTTTGTCCCTGCCCCACACACAGGTCAGTTAAAACAGGAAGCAATACTTGCTTTATAGCCTGAATAATGTTCTTTATCCCCTTTGCACTGGAACTGGATGTCTCCCTCCTTTCCACTGCATGGCTGCCAGCAGGAGAGTCCCAGAGAGCTCAGGAGAGGCAGCGTGCCTGCTCTTGTTCCAGGAGTGCAGCGGCAGGCCCGGGGGAAGCTCTGCTCCCTGACAGCCCTGCAGTGGCTCAGCAGGAGCAGGCAGCTCAGCTCCGAGCTGGGACGGGGTGGCTGCAGCACCCTCGGGCACCAGGAGAAGCCGGCCCTGCAGCACCCTCGGTGGGTGCCAGGAGAAGCACGCCCTGCAGCACCCTCGGTGGGTGCCAGGAGAAGCTGGCTGTGCAGCACCCTCGGTGGGCACCAGGAGAAACGGGCCCTGCAGCACCCTCGGTGGGCACCAGGAGAAGCCGGCCCTGCAGCACCCTCGGTGGG